>JASANA010008029.1:0-14841 GCA_030248095.1 Ptycholaimellus sp. GST1_10
ACAGAAGCCTAATGCAAGTATTTATAAGGAAGAACTTGTATCCAACTTGGAATCGGAACAAAGGCTAAGTATAGCGAATAGTGTGGACTTGTGATGTCACAACGGACTCAGACTTAACAAAAAATGGCACACGCCTGGTTCCCCCTCTCCACGGCCATTACCCCCCCCCCCCTACCATTGGAGAGTTACCGGCCCCCAAAGACCCCCACTGAAGGTTTCCCCCCACCACACTATTTTACCAAGACCCACAATCCCTGCGCCTAATGCAGCCCATAGTTGATACGGAAGTCTAAACAGGGAAATTTGTGTCTTGGGGGGAACGTAGTCGTCAAAACTCGAGGGGGAAACTAGTTCCTCGAATTTGACGTAATGTTTCCCCCAAGACACTAATTTCACCTATTTTCCCCTCCAATACGATAAAGCCGTATCAACTATGGGCTGCAATTAGCGCAGGGTGCGTGTGTAATAGGTAAAATTCTTGGAAAAGGGAACCTTCATGGGGGGGGGGGGGACCTTCATGAGGGGGAAACTTTCATGATGGGGGGGGTTATTGCTGGGGGGGGAAATCTCATGGGGGGAAACCAGGTGTCAGCCAAAAAATTTTGGTCTGTGAATTTTGATTCCAATGGCCTAAATTGATACTCTAGCCTCAGATACATCAGAAAATATCATTTTTATGTCCAATTTTAAGGTATTTTGCAATTTTCACTATATATTGTTATCTTCTCTACAGTTTTTGTCCTCTTTTAGCCAAAATTGCCGCCTGCTTATGAATGAGCAGTGGAGTTTTTAGATTAAATTTCTGCTCAAAATGGTTTCACAATTCAATTAAATGTATCACTATTGCTTTGCATCTTGTGTTCTTGTCTATAGCTTTTTGATGATTGAAAATTCATAAGCTTATCATGCTGAGCATTTTAGTCTTGTCTAGATCTTGGCGATGTGGGAAACATATTTATTTCCCCATGAATAAGACTACGAGTCGCCACATGAACAAGGCTTCAGGAGAGATGATATTTCATAGTAGGGGGAAAAACGAAATTGGGGTCTTCCTCAAGGCGCTGTTGCTCCTTAAGATTCCATAAAGCTCAAAAACATATTGCATGCAAGCTAACCTGAGCATCAGTTTATAAAAAACTGCGCAATTTTCCTGAATTGCTTGTTTTGCAATTTTTGCAGGTTTTTTAAACATTTCCAAAATTCCAAGATGAAAATTAATATTTCACGATTTTCCTCCTCGAAATTTCCTTATAAGCTTTCGATTGATGTATATATGTCCATAGTTTCATCCATTATCCAAGGCGCTGAACCTCGTCACACGCAACCACCTAAAAACTCGATCACCCATTCATAACGAGGGCGCTGTTGCGCCCTAGGATCGGAGCTATTTTTTGAGCCGGCTTCATATCCAGACTCAAAATTAACTTAAACCATTGCCACTGGGCAGCATATCTTTTTTAGGATTCTTACATTGCACCCTATAGGTCAGAAATTGTCAATACACATGCCTGACTTTTTGTCTGTTTATGTATATATTCATCTACAATGGCCGGGGTCGTTCGAACTCTCAACGGATTTTGACGAGCTTTTTTTCTGGAAAGGTATTCCAGAAGTATTCCAGGGTGGAAGTGGTATTCCACTCAAAATAAAAAATGTTAACCCTTGAAAACTTTTTAAACATTTAAAAAAAAATTTTGGCGCAACAATTTTGAAAATGATGGCAAACAATTTCCAGGTTGTTTAACTTTGAGATCTCAACAACTGCTCAACCAATTTGCAAAATTCAAAGGGCATTTTTGCCCTCCAAGCAATTTTTCAAGATTTTCGGATTTTTTTGTAAGGGTCCCTCCTTACGTTCAATCGATGTTTCAACCTCAAAAGCGGCATAAAGGAGGTCGAAAATCAAAATTCTAGACCCACCATGCCACCCTCCAGGGTTGATATACTATAGTGATGTTGAGACTGGAGCCCCAGATATTGCCAATCCCCATGCCGAGCAGAACGTATGGCACAAGGCGGATGGCGGACGGATAATGGATGGACACTTTTTTGGCCATAACTTGCCCAATTATCAACAAAATTTGGCAACTTGATGTTGGCTACCTTACCTGATTATGTTTTAACAACAAGTATATGGCGCAGAGCGCAATAGGTGACCGCGGAGCTCTCAACATACCCCATTTTTCAACCTTTCTACCTAAAAAAGTTATGTTTCAAATGCTCCGGGACTTGTCAAACCTCTCCAGATCTTCCTCAAATTTTATTTCCTTTCAGGAAAAAAAAAGTTTGTCAATATCCGTTGAGAATTGAGCCTTTTACAGCATACCCAAATTTTCGACCTTTATACCCAAAAAAGTAATGTTTCAAATGCTCGGAAACAAGTTCCACCCCTCCATATCTTACTAAAATATCATTACCTTTCAGGAAAAAAAAAGTTTGTCCAAATCCGTTGAGAATTGAGCCTTTTACAGCATACCCAAATTTTCAAACTTTCTACCCAAAAAAGTAATGTTTCAAATGCTCGGAAACCGGTTTCACCCCTCCAGATCTTCCTAAAATTTTATTACCTTTCAGGGAAAAAAAAGTTTGTCACAATCCGTTGAGAATTGAGCCTTTTACAGCATACCCAAATTTTCAACCTTTCTACCCAAAAAAAGTAATGTTTCAAATGCTCGGAAACCGGTTCCACCCCTCCAGATCTTCCTGAAATCTCATTACCTTTCAGGGGAAAAAAAAAGTTTGTCCAAATCCGTTGAGAATTGAGCCTTTTACAGCATACCCAAATTTTCAAACTTTCTGCCAAAAAAGTAATGTTTCAAATGCTCGGAAACCGGTTTCACCCCTCCAGATCTTCCTAAAATTTTTATTACCTTTCAGGAAAAAAAAAGTTTGTCCCAATCCGTTGAGAATTGAGCCTTTTACAGCATACCCAAATTTTCAAACTTTCTACCCAAAAAAGTAATGTTTCAATGCTCGGAAACCGGTTTCACCCCTCCAGATCTTCCTAAAATTTTATTACCTTTCAGGGAAAAAAAAGTTTGTCCCAAATCCGTTGAGAATTGAGCCTTTTACAGCATACCCCAAATTTTCAACCTTTCTACCCAAAAAAGTAATGTTTCAAATGCTCGAAAACCGGTTTCACCTCTCCAGATCTTCCTAAAATCTCATTACCTTTCAGGAAAAAAAAAGTTTGTCCCGGATGCGTTGAGAATTCGCCGGTGGACAGCATTTCCAGATACCCATACACATATATATACACATGAGGACAAAAGTTTAGTAACCTCGAGATACCGCGGAGCGGCCCTTCGGGCCGCTCCGCGGTCAAAAACTAGTCGGTGCATCTTGAGTTATAGTTCATTGAACAAGATGCTTGTTTTTTAGTGCTTGGCCCTGTACTGAAATGGTGAATTCTCCTAATTAACTAATTAAGTTTTCGGTTCAATTAACGAACCAGAGTTGAATAGTGAACTGGATGATAGCCGGTTCATGACGCGGACAGACGCCAAAAAAATCACCAAGGGAAAGTGCTATTAAAAGGCAGACAAAAGCAAAGAATTACAGCCTTCACGTCTTTGTTCAGGAAATGCGGAACGGCTCCACAATCGCCCGTCCAACTTCAAAGGCGGTCGTTGCAGCGCAGACGCTGAGCTAGCGTCTACGCTTCAGCATGCGTCTCTTAGCCTGTCTCTGTAAGCACCTATTTTCTATCGAACCTTTTGCTACTAGAAGTTGTGCAGTGCATGGGCTTCTGTGCGCTGCCAGCATGGACTGCCCCGTCCTACTGCAAGCAGAGTGGGGCGCTCAGCTGATCTCCTCGGTCTACGCGGACAACAGCTGTTTCTACCTGCTGAAGAGCGCTGCAACATGGTTGGAAAACGGCCAGGAGCGTTCTAGCTGCAAAACTGATGAGCTAGAGGCAAGAAAGCTGGAATATATGCCGACGCCTGTTCGCACCCGAGAGGCGGAATGCAAGTTGGCCTCCTTCCTGAAAGGTTTTTGCGGATGCTTTTAGCTGATTAAAAGGCCGTTTGGCATGGATTAACAATATGGTTCGCGAACAAAGTCTGAATCAGTTGGTGAACGCGAATGTGACCGGAGATTGGAGGTTCTTTTTTTGGAATGGTCTACACAATCCGAACACGTCGCTCTACTTTGCAAGCATTTTTCGATTATTTTTAATTCTGCCTAATTGTTGCCAATGTTGTAGAACGAAACCTACTGGATGGCAAGCGGACCAGGCGGAGTTTACGCGGCTCGTCGAAACCACTTTCTTCCAACAGATGCTTATATCAACATTCAAAGTAACTTGTGCACCACAACCGGATTTACTGTAAGGCATTTTTTCAATTCGAATGTTAACCAGCTTAAAACAATGCCAGTAGGTAAGTTAAGGCCCGCTTTGTTAACCCAATTAATTGGGCTGGCGCGAACGGAGCTTTAGCGAAGTGTCAGCGCCCAGCCCCTCTTTTTTTTCGACCCAGGGTGTACATTTTTGGGGTTATTTGCTAGATCTTAATTTTGATAAGGCTCTAGCTCCTCACAGAAGAATCCAATCGTTCTGATTCTTGTTGCAATGGAAAGACCATCTGCAAATTGACCAAAAATCGCGAAAAATCGCCCAAAAATGGCAGAATACAAGAGAAAATCACTCAAAACCATTTGTCCGAACTCCTTCTCCTTCTTCTTCTCCTTCTTCTCCGCATCTATTCAATGGACGATAGTAGGTATTCATTTCTTCCCCCACTCCCGCCCCCATTCCCGGTCCCTGGGCCACATGTTTATTTTTCTTCATATTTCTTCAGTAAAGTGGTGTAGTGGTGCAAGCGATTGGTCATCTGAGTGTAACTCCCAGGTTCGAATCCTTCTCCCCAGACTATCTTTTTTATTTTTATATATTTTTGTGTATTTAAACTGGTACCATCGGCTGGACACAAGTAAAGCCATTTTCTTCCAAAAATCGATTACCCTAAAAATAAGTCAAGAAAATTTCTCAAAAAATTAGTTGCCAATAAATCTGAATTGTATTTTTCAATTTCGAATAATTTATTTTGTTACTTTTTGAACAAGTTTTTTATTTATGATTTTTTATATATCGAATAAAATTTAAATTGAATATATAACCAGCAATATATAATTTGTATTTATACATTTTATACTATATTAAAAGTAGAAGAAATATCTGGTACCATTGGCAGGCCAAATGTGGGACTCTTTTCTCAAAAATTTGCAATTGCCTCGAGTAAAAAGTCAAGGAAATACATTTTCTAATAGTGGAATCTGCTGCGTCATCTGTATTTTGTTTTTTGGCGCGCATGGAAAGAGACACTGAACTGCGCGCCAAAAACAAAATGCAACTGTCCAAGCAGCAGATTCCACTATTAGAAAATGTATTTCCTTATCTTTTTACTCGAGGCAATTGCAAATTTTTGAGAAAAGAGTCCCACATTTGGCCTGCCAATGGTACCAGATATGATAAATTGAGAAGGCCTGAAAATGGTCAAATTTAGGCCTCCCTGATAATAAGAGGTTATTACTAAGGAAAATAGGCGAACTGACACTAATGAACATTATTCATGATCCCACACTTTAACTTGTTAAGCTTAAAATTCATAGTAGATCCCTTTCGAATTCGCAAATGCTGCAGTTGGATACTCAATCTCATCGTACTGAGTGGTATTGGTCTAGTACACAGTGTGACGTCGAGCTTTTCTTCCTTTGCGAGCTGCAAGGTTGTTTCCTGTATGCCCGTATAAATATTATCGTTAAACAAGCAAAATTTCAAAGAAAAAACCTTAAAATTGGAATTTAAACTAATTGAGCTGTAATCGGAGTTTAAATTTACACAGTGTTTAAATAAAACATGTGTTGCATTTTTGTGAAACCTTCGTATTTTTGTTGTTGCACTCTTGCATTTTGAAAGGGTTTTGTATTGTGCTACTTTTTGCTGGTTTTTTGCTGACACGATATGTATTTTGAACAACATACTAAAAAATGTGCCACGCACAATTATAGTCAGTATTCTCATGTCAATAATTGGTTTGGCTCAAAACAATTATATGCCAATTGTGATGCAAAATGGTTGATTATGAAAATGGGTTTTATTGATTTTTATGAGTTTTTGAACACCTCACATCCCACTGTGGAAAAATATCGATATTTTTGACCGCGGAGCGGCCCGAAGTTTACTGAATTTTTGTCCTGATATATATATATATATAGGTATATATATATCTGGAAATGCTGTCCACGGGCGAATTCTCAACGGATTGGGACAAACTTTTTTTTTCCTGAAAGGTAATGCAATTTTAGGAAGATCTGGAGGGGTAGACCCGGTTTCCGAGCATTTGAAACATTACTTTTTTGGGTAGAAAGGTTTAAACATTGCATTATACAGTTTTTGCGCTGTAACTACTGTAATCTTGAGAATTGCACAGACAACTTGAGTTTTTTTGTTCACAAGTCGTTTATAACGATTCCAAATCTGTGCTTACTTTTGAAAATGGTTGAGAAACCACAGACTTACCCTCTTGAGTGACAAACTTTCATGCATGACAATAGCATCAATAATTAGTAGCAGCTGAACGGCTGATAATTGAACAGAAAACTTGAGTTTTTTTGTTCACAAGTCGTATATAACGATTACAAATCAGTGCTTACTTTTGAAAATGGTTGAGAAACCACAGACTTGCCCTCTTGAGTGACTAACTTTCATGCATGACAATAGCATCAATAATTAGTAGCAGCTGAACGGCTGATAATTGAACAGAATACTTTGGTTTTTTGATTCACAAGTCGTATATAACGATTCCAAATCTGTGCTTACTTTTGAAAATGGTTGAGAAACCACAGACTTTTTCTTTTGAGATGCAATGTTCACCCTCACAGCAGAAATTTTCCTTAATTTATGAATTTTGCTACATGTGAAGGTGTAGGCGCTCCACGGTCACCTATTGCGCTTTGCGTCATATACTTGTTAAATTTCAAAATACCTTAAAATTGGACATAAAAATGATATTTTCTGATGTATCTGAGGCTAGAGTATCAATTTAGGCCATTGGAATCAAAATTCACGACCAAAATTTTTTGGCTGACACCTGGTTTCCCCCCCATGAGTTTTCCCCCCCCCCCCCTAAGCAATAACCCCCCCCCCCCATCATGAAAGTTTCCCCCCTCATGAAGGTTCCCCCCCCCCACTGAGGTTCCCCCCCCAAGAATTTTACCTATACACACGCACCCTGCGCTAATGCAGCCCATAGTTGATACGGCTTTACATAGAAAATAGGTGAAATTGTGTCTTGGGGGGAACTAGTCGTCGAATTCGAGGACTAGTTTCCCCCCCTAGAGTTTTGACGACTAGTTCCCCCCCAAGACACAAATTTCCCTGTTTAGACTTCCGTATCAACTATGGGCTGCATTAGCGCAGGGAGTGTGGGTATTGGTAAAATCATGTGGTGGGGGGAAACCTTCATGGGGGGGTCCTCCCCTTTGGGGGCCGGTAACTCTCCAGTGGTGGGGGGGGGGGGGGGGGGGTAATGGCCATGGGGAGGGGGAAACCAGGCGTGTGCCATTTTTTTTGCTCATTCTCGTCCCATGTTATAGCATAGGGCCAATTTTTGACCTGTCCTCATTCTTTGGGCCTTTCTTCAAATTTCCAAGTAAAACCCAAGGTTTTTTCTTAGTAGATACTTGCGTAAGGCTTGTATAAAGAAGCTCACAAAAGGAATTCTGAAAATATTAAAATACATAAGAGCACGAAGTTTTTTAGTGCAAAAATTTCACCATCGCCAAAGTGCCCTATGTTATAACATAGGAACATTCTGGACCGGGGCAGATTAAAGTGCTTATAGCTCATTTGGCTCACCCCATTTTGCAATGGTTCCGAGCTGTTTCTAGACCAAAATTTTGTCAAAAATTCAAAAATGATAGTCATTTTTGCGATTTCATACTTAGAAATTTCGCAAAGTATGATTTTTGACAAAATTTAAAATGTGCGATTTTTGACTGTTGACTGTCATGGGGGCATTGCCAAGAGTCTAGGAATTCGTTTGATACACATATTGTGTGTAGAAATATGTAAAATAGAGGAAAAATAGGCAGTTATATGAACACAACTCCGTGAAACGCAAAAATTGACCAAATTTTGACCTCCCATCACGCTTGGGGCTGTTGTGAGCCCATTTTTGCATATTTTTCGCCCAAAATTGGTGGAGTTACATAAAAATGTATGGAGATTCAGAATCAGGAGGGGTGGAACCGGTCCTGGGGCATTTGAAACATAACTTTTTAGGGTAGAAAGGTTGAAAAATGGGGTATGCTGAGAAAAGGTCAATTCAAAACGGATTTAGACAAAATTTTTTCCCTGAATGGTAGTTTTGTGGCGTGTTTAGCTCCGCGGTCACCTATTGCGCTCTGCGCCATATACTTGTTAACCAAAAATTTCTGACCATTGCAAGTACATGCAAACGTTAAAGACAGATTTATTCGAATAACATAGTTTACTCGGTCTCAAACACTCAGTTAGCACAAGCACAGAATCGCCTTCAGCTTAGTCCTGAAACAACCGTAACTTGCCCAGCCTTACACGACAACCTAATCTCTTAATCAAGGTTTTCAAAATCTGGGCACAAACAAGACATCCTCCGACACCAGAGTGTTCTCTGCCAAAGACTGTCCAGAAAAGGAAAGCATACAGCCTTCAAATATTCAGAAAGTTAAGGCTGAAGGCTGACGTTGGCTGGTAGCTTAACGTCTTGCTCATCCAGCATGGGCCTTCTTCTATTGGCCCAGCCTGTGCTTGGAGAACATCAGGTCGTTCAGCTCTGATGCCAGCTCTGCAGAGGCTCTCGAAATCTGGGATGCTAGGCTATGCTTCGGTGCTTTCGAGCCCATGCCCTCCGGCCTCCGGAGCTCTGACTGCCCTGGCCTCTGCGGCCGCGTAAAACGGTTGACGTAATTGTACGCAACCATAGCAAAGCTATAACCATGCATAGCGAAAACATTTCTTAATACCATACCTGCCGTGGCAGCAGTGAGCAGAATTGTTCGACCGCAAAGAATCATGCCAACTGTCCTGACTCCTCCGTCGAGCGAACGGTAGCGTCGGAAGGTGGAAGCAATTGTTGATAAGATAAGGAGGAAAAGCAGCCAATGCATTTGCAGAAACAACGGCTGCTGGTAGATCTTGTGAACTAGAAGGCTTTTGCGCACTTTTACTGATAAAGCAAGCAAAGCACAGATATGAATGGTATCTGTTTTGCATTGTTAGCCGGAGAATGTTTTATTTTTCCCGTTCTTGAGTACTTTACAATTCGGAGAAGCAGGGTGAACATCACTTTGTGACATAATTTTGCTCTTTGTGCACCCAGACCAATTTATTGTCGAAATTCAAAAATGTGGCTTGGTGAAGATCATTCCATTTTCTGTTTAAGCATAAATAATTCTCTTGAATTTAAAATTGACACGCGTCTTGTAAGCAAATTTTTCTTTACTATGTATTGAGATGATTGAGGCCGACATTGCGAAGGCTTTAATTTGCAACATGAAATAAAAGCAGATGCTGATTTGGATCCAGCTCACTTGGTCTTTCAAACGATTAGCACTCGAAACGCTTGCAAGCAAGTTTGCAAGCAGCTGGACACTTTTTCTTGTAAGTCTCAAGCACACACGTTTGCTTCACAAACTCCGGACGATTGGACCTTGCAATGTGGCAGCAGAAATCATCCTGGCAAGGATTCGTACCTCAAAAAGATGCTGATATTTTCCAACTCCAGCAAAGCACTTGAAAGATAAATAAAAATGACGGCCGTTAAGACAAAAATTAGTTTTTCTTGATCAGATCAAATTTACTAACTAGGATGGTTCTTGGCTAGGAAGCGCCCATAGTTCTCCCATTCCCCCCATCCCGAAACTTGGCAAAGAAGGCTAATCAGAAAGACGGTGAAAAAAGTTTTCAACATTACGCCCATTTTTTGCTTAAGGTTGTATTTTGCTTCACTCGAAACGGTTGTTTCATAAGGCTGAACTGGATTCGTTTAGAAGTTGTTCTATTATTATGGAAAGTATTAGGCTCTCAAACTGAAAGAGAAATCTTTTGTTGGATCAAAATTTATTGACCCTTTTGATGAATGAACCCTTTGAAACGTATTGTACTGAAATCGTGAAGCTTTCATTCTTGATACTTGTTTAGCTCAAATTAGTGAGGGCATCGAGATGACAATACTTTTCGTCTCCTCTTCCTCCTGTATAGCTCGTCTGGTACTCTGCTTTTTGCGCAGCCAAAGGAAGGGGCAGTTCTGAGCTCGTGGGCGTGGAGGCCGCACTGAGCGTAGGCTAACATCCAAAAGGCATATTGCCGAGCACCGAAAAACTTAAAATTGGATTGCTAAATTAGATTACTATTAGATTACTAACTAAATTACTGTATTAGAATATAACATGACAACTTGAATTCAAATAAAAGATCCAAATATTTTCTTAATTTAAATATATGAAATATTTGTTTTGTCTAGATTTGTTTACAACTGACAGTTGGGTGAAACTGGCAGGTTCGAATCCTTCTCAGGCATTAATTTTAATTTTTGAGGAAGTTGAGGAAATAAAGACCAGAAGTAAAGCTCTTTTCGCCCAAAAATTGATTGCCCCGACTGATTGATTGATTGATTGATTGCTCCACTTGTCTGCTCCATCTCATAATAATAGAATAATGCATTAAATGAACAGCTTGACTTTAAATTAAAGTTGTGTTTCCAAAAATTGTCCCAATCTAAAAATATGAAATATTTGCTTTGTCTAGATTTGTTTAGGAGCAGATTTGTATTTCCTCATGTGAAGGGGCTATTTTGTAAGTGTAGGGCTAAAATGAAATTTAGCTCGTAAGAGTTGGCGTCGTGGTCATGAGCACTAAACCATACAAGATGAACCCTCTTGAAAAATTCAAGCCAAATCCGTATAAAAAACAAAGACTGGGCAACAAACTTGGATCAATAAATGCCTCTAAACTACGTTGTGTCCTATGTTATTTCAGTTTTAACTTTTGGCTGAAAAAGCTAAAAGCTGCAAAAATTTGTTGTGGACAAATTTGGGGATCTTTTGATCCATGCCTGTGCTTTTTGAAATTAATGCGACAATTCGGCAATCATCAATATCATGTGCTTTTTGGAAATTAATGCGGCTAGACAGCAGTTAATCTGCATAATCTGTCAACTTATTCGCTGTTATTCTCTTTGCGTCACAGTTCTTCGACATTTACATGCTAATGCTCTGGAACTTCTGCTTTAAGAGACATTTTATGAAAGGAGCTAGAATCGCAGAGCCTTAAAATTGTAACACCCTTCTTCCTTTTTAGGATAGAATGTTGGTGTCCAAACTTTTTGTAAATTCACCAGAGGCGTTTCCCCCCTCCACCCTGAGATCATATAGGGTCAAAATATTGGTAAGAGAGCCCCTTGGGATTTGGCGAACACAGAAAAATCAGGGGTTGCGACCCTCTAAAGGGGGTACGCTCCATCTGAAATTTTTCTGGCAAAACCCCTGAAATTTACCAGAATTAGTCGTAAAAAATGCATAAAAATGTGTAGCAAAACTCAAATGGGAAGAAGGTCGAAATTTTGCCAAAATTTGAGTGCAGGCAAAGGCCATTTCCTCAGCTGTTGCCATTACTGTTTCGCAAAAGTTAATGAAGTTACTAAAAAAGGTTCGAAGATTAATAATCTGACTTAAACGGGGTTTAATTACAAGGTTTCACCGCCTATGTGGGATTCCTACTCCTATCAAAAAACGTCTCTTGAAACGCATATAACATGTTGACTCATCTTCATCGCTTTAATCAGCACACCCGGTAATTTTTCTATGAAAAATGTGGTCAACATTCCCTCACCTCAACATGTTTTGTCGCACATCTGACAAGTCTAAATTTAACCCAATTTCAGATTATGGTTTGGGGGAGTTAAAGCTTAAAGGCAGCGCGTATGCATCCCTGGAAAACTTGTCAGGGCCTATTATTAGCGAAGAAACAGCAGCAAGTCCTTTAGAATGCATCCAACGTGGCCTGGAAAAGGTTTAAAAGTCGTAAAAAACTTATCTGATTTGGCTTTGCTCAATTCTTTTGTTGTTTCTGAATATACTTTAAAACTAACTTTGCCGTTGAGGGGGCTTTATCCGTTGCCTTTAAAAAAGGGACAGGAGAATGCAAGCTATCAGCAAGCTGCAATCTGGATGTGGGCAAAGGAAAAATAGACCCAGCTCTGCCTTGGCTCATATATCGATCTCATGACACGGGTGACCGCAGACAATCCACATAAATTCAAGCGTTTTCTAATGAAAATCAATTTTTATACTATGTTCTCACAAAAATCAGTTTTCATACTAGTTTTTAAGAGAAAAGCTTAAAAGAGGCAAAATTTGATAGGCTCAAAAGGGTAGGATTCCATCTTTGAAAAAGTAGGACCAATGCACCCTAATGCCACATTGGTTTCATTTGTTTTAGTTCAAAACGGGCCAATCCTGAATCAACTATACCCTATGCAATTCCAGGCTGACACCTGGTTTCCCCCCCATGAGATTTCCCCCCCCCCCCCAAGCAATAACCCCCCCCCCCCCCCTCATGAAAGTTTCCCCCCCATGAAGGTTTCCCCCCCATGAAGGTTCCCCCCCCCCCCAAGAATTTTATCTATACCCACACACCCTGCGCTAACTCGTCCCCTAGTGGATACGGCTCAGCATTAAAACGAGGTGAAAATAGGTGAAATTGTGTCTTGGGGGGGGGGGGGGGGGGAACTAGTCGTCGAAATCGAGGACTAGTTTCCCTCCCCACCCAAGAGTTTTGACGAATAGTTTCCCCCACCCCCCTCCAAGACACAATTTCACCTATTATCAACTAGGGGACGAGTTAGCGCAGGGTGTGTGGGTATAGGTAAAATCTTGGGGGGGGGGAAACCTTCATGGGGGGGGTCATCCCCTTGGGGGGGCCGGTAACCCCCCATGGTGGGGGGGTTATGGCCATGGGGGGGGGGGGGGTGGGAAACTAGGCGTGAGCCCAATTCCATGCATAGGAATGTGCGCAATTCTAAGCCGTTCATCTGCTACAGAAAAATATGTTTGAAGCTTGGACCCTAAAGAAGTAGGGTGTATTGGACCCTAAAGAAGATATTAAGGCAGTAAAAAAGAAATCGTAAACTAAGAATATTTGTCAAAAATTTTGCACTAGGGCGTAGGGCCTGGTGCTAACTGCAAATTTTTTGTCGCAAAAAATGCCCATGGGAATAAACTAAAACCCTATCTGTTATATGTCAAAATAGAAAATAGAAGAGAAAAGGCATTCTCAGGACTCCTACTCCCCCCATTCTACTCACCCAGCTGGCCGACCAGTGTCAACTACGGCAGCCTCGGCCATATTCTGGGCCACGAGCTCACGCATGCCGTCGACACTGCCGGTGTTCTGTGGGACCCCATGGGCGCCTACAGGGAATGGATGGATCCCGTCTCCTACAGCTCTTTCCAGCGAAGAGCACAGGTTCACCTCAGTCTGGCCTAGGCTAACCAAATCCGCTGAAAAGAAGGCTTTGTCAGTGGTACAAATGCTCACTGCCCCTCTAGAGCCAGAAAAGCGGCGTTGCAGTGCTTGGTGGAGCAGTACGACGGGTTCTGCTACAATCGGGCCAACTGGACGGAGGACAACTGCGTGGATGGGAACCTGACACAGGGCGAGAATATTGCCGACAATGGCGGCATCAAAGCGGCATTCCTAGTGCGCTTTTGCTTAAAAACGTCTCAAAGGGGGCTCCTGTTTTCGTATGTCGAACTTAAAATATGTTTTTCCACGTCATAAAAAGTGATAAATATAGAATATAGAATATAAATTAACAGATCAGTTAAAAAAGTTGGAGCTAAACTGTGTTTAAATTTGAGGCCAAGTGGCTGAAAAATCAAGCCTCAAGTGGCATCAATTTTAAAGTGAACTTACCGAAACGGCTATTGCTTGTTTATCCCAGAAAATTGGGCCGCAAAATCTTTCACAAAGCAGTTTCAAATGGCAGCAAAACTTAAGACGTAGGTAGAGGGACTCCCCGTAGCTTAGAGCAGTTTTGCTCAAGTTTTGAAAATTACTTAGGTGCAATGAGCTCTTTATGGAGAATGCAGAACCAAAAATGAGCCATTCAGACAGAGCCGGGCGCATCGATATCATTCTACCCTATCGCAAGTAAGAAGCGTCAGCTCTGCTGCCCCATTTTTTTCAATTTATTCTTAACGCATATGCTTTTGACAGCTGTCTGGAGAATCACAAAAAGGGTTATGTGGGGACAGGAGAGTAAGAAAGTGGGGATAAGTTGGGGAGCTGGCTCTTCTTGTAGGTGGCGCTGACGATCATCTTCTTCATGGCCTTGTGGGCAGAGTGGAGGGGCAGGGCAGGGGTCGCAGGACCTGGGGGAGCTGGCTGCTGAGGGGCAGGATGGAGTGGCCGATCTTGATCTCATCTCATTGTTCAGTAGCCGTGAGACTTTGCAGGCATACAGAAGTGGGAGCAGTCTGCTGGACAGGCCGGAGCCTCGTCTGCCGGGGCCCATGCAGGGCTTCAGCCACGACCAGCTCTTCTTCCTGGCCTTCGCCAGAGTTGGGCCCCTCTGCTGAGGCCAGACCAGCCAAAGGGCCCTTGAGTTCTACTGCTGGGACCAGTCCACAGCCCTGCTGAAGCTGGCGCTGCAGAGCGACGTGCATGCGCCGAACAGGGAGCGAGTTCAGGGACCGCTGCGCAACTTCCCCGCCTTTGCCCGTGCCTTCCAGTGTCCCAAGGGCTCCAGTCTGAACCCCAGTCGGCGATGCAATGTTTGGTAATAGCTGGTAATA
>JASANA010008030.1:0-19783 GCA_030248095.1 Ptycholaimellus sp. GST1_10
TAGGTTATAAATCAAACTGCGATTTTCTGAGCCAAACAAACTCCGCTCTTGTCCAGTACTCCTGCGGGAATTGCATAAAAACCAAATATAAATCTTCCAAAAGATGGTGAAAGAGCAGTTGACGAAGAGGAACCAGGAAGTATTAGGGTAGTTGGCCTATTAGCCACTGTTGCAGTAGACTGAGCATGCGTTGAGGGAGGCTTGGCTGGTGGGTTTGGACTGGGCAGGAGACGAAGACGGCAGCAGAAGGCGATGCAGACGAGAACGCCGGTGAGGAAGCCCCCCAGCGCCACCGCCGCCAGCAACACTCCTGGCCCCGCCCCAGAACCCCAACTGAACCCACAATCTCTCTCGCTCACTGCTAGACTACGCTTGGCAAATTTTACCAGACCCTTACGAAGCCAAAATACGCCATAAAATGATGGATGGACTGGAAACCTTTTAGAAGGAGGAAGCTTGGGTTCATTCGTGACTGCTGAACTATCTACCATGACGCCTTGACCTTGGCTTGGCTGGAGACTGAAGAGGATACAAGCAAAACGAAGGGCAGGCTGCATGACGGATTCTCTTCATGCGGTCGAAAATGTTTCTTTGGAGACGTTATCCAATGTGCATGAGTGTAAGGTGTCATGATCTGCGTGACCATGAACCTCTACCACTGTTCTTACACTGCGTCAATTCCCACATGCTCCAGAATGTGATGTCCATGAAATTTTGCGACCACTTTTCTTATTCCGTCGGCATCCATTTGATTCGATTTGGATAATATGTTGCCTTAGTAACATGGTGAGTAACGAGAGGAACGAAAAACAGAAACAATGACTCGGGATCAAAAAGCTGGAACACATAATTAAAGCTGCTTTTCGGACAGCGAGAAGAGGGGGTGTGGCTAGCAGAGGTTCCATGTGGCAAGCACTCCTATCAAGGCTAGGGCCCCTTGTGCCTCAAACTAAGAAGTCCCCCTGCACTATCCAACGATCGATAAAAAAGGGGGCATGTTATTCAAGCCCAATTTTCTCTTTTTCATTTAATGAGATCACCAGACACACACTTTCAAACCATTGTTGTTAAGAGTTATAAATGCTGCTGAGCTATGCCGGTGTCAAACTCATTTTAATTATGCATAGGTTTTCCTTGCTCTCCTCGTTTTTTCATTGTGTATTTCATGTGAAGAAAAAACGAAAACGAGAAATAAAAAAAATTTTGCAGACCTGACTAGAGGTACAATGTCCGCCATGAAGCAGGATCCGATTCCCAATCGGCCGGCGGTCTCTATTTTATATTCTTTCGGCGATATCTACATGAATGGCTGAGAATGCAGAGGGTTCGGTTGACGGAGCCGATGCTGGAGAAGCAGGAGGAAGGTTCTGAGGAGGACAGCTTTGATGCAATCATACCCATTCGAGGTGCTCTGCTTTTATTTTGCTAAACAAGTCTAGCCAAATCCTTTAAAGATAGGAAACCTACTATTTATTTTCGCTTTTAAGCGGTCCACTTCCATTGCGCTCAATGGGTTGAGAGGAAGTGAAAACCGAGAAACTAGAAACTTATCAGAATTTTGAACCGATGATGCCTGCTGCTTGACAGTTGATGGAACAGAGGCAGTGGAAAGGCCTTCCAGCAGCGGAATTTGGGACAATGCTAGACAAAAGCGGGAAACGTGGACGGGGAAAATGGATTTTATCCTCTCCTGCATCGGGTGTGGTTTTTTTCTGCCAAGTTAAAATTTGCTTTACGATTCTGGCAATATTCAGGTACGCTGTGGGTTTGGGCAACGTGTGGCGATTTCCTTATCTCTGCTATCGGTGAGAGATTTCATTTATTTTATCAAATGTTTAGACAGCTAAAATACTACGACAAAATTGAAATGCAGCCATGCTTCTCAATCTTGCTTTCAATCGACTTTCGACAGATCGGGCGGCGGAGCCTTTCTGGTGCCCTACTTCTTCTTTCTGGCCGTCTGCGGGATGCCGCTGGTGATGCTGGAAATGTGCATCGGCCAGTTCTGCTCTCTCAGTCCTACCGCCCTCTACGCCAAGTTGTGTCCTCTAGCTCAAGGTTTCCTTGGCTCAAGAACTAACAAAGCCAGCTCCTCTCGCATTCAGGCATTGGCTGGTCCATGGTCATCGTGAGCGGCATCGTTTGCATCTACTACAACATCGTCATCACCTGGACTCTGTTCTTCTCGATTCCTGCATTTGCAAAGAGCACTTGTCGAAAATGTCTCTTCAGGTACTACCTCTACTTGTCCATTCGCAGCGTGCTGCCGTGGACGACCTGTGGCAATGTCTGGAATACCCCAGCCTGTGTAGCTGGCATCGGAGCCAAGGCCAACCATCTGAGCAACTCCACCAACTCCACCCTCCTCCCGACCGCCGTCCAACTCAAGGCGGAGACTGCCTCGGAGCAGTTCTGGGTGTTGGGGGGCAGTTGATAGCTCCCCTTTAGACCTTGCCAAAGACCAGGCGCCGTCCTTAGGCACTACGTGCTGGGCCTCAGCAGCGGGGTGGAGGAGGTGGGGGGACTGAGATGGGAGCTGACGCTGAGCCTGGCAGTGGCCTGGCTGTTGGTCTTTGCCTGCCTCTGCAAGGGTGTCAAGAGCTCCGGTCGTGTGGTCTACGTCACCGCCACCTTCCCCTACCTGTTACCTTCCTACATCCTTTGGAGTTGATTGGGGTACTACTAGCGTGGGGGGATGGTTTATTCCTACACCTAATACCATCAACTATAACTCCAGACCTACGCTATACTGAGTAGGTCTGGAGTTATAGCTGATTGTATTAGGTGTAAGAATAAACTATCCACCCCGCGGTATTGATGATTGCCCCAGGGTGCTGGTGATGCTGTTCTTCCGCGGAGTGACGCTGCCTGGGGCATGGCAAGGTATTCGCTACTACTTCCTGCCGCAATGGCATCGTCTCGCAGAGCTCGGCGTATGGCTGGACGCTGCCTCACAGATCTTCTACTCTGTTTCTCCTGCTAGTAAATAGGCTGAGGGCAAAGAGGTGAAGAATAGGTGGGGGCTGCCTGGGGCGCACTGATAACGATGGCCTCCTACAATGGCTTTCGGAACAATTGCTATCGAGATGCAATCATGATCCCGCTGATCAACTGCGGAACGAGTGTCTTTGCGGGCACAGTTGTCTTCTCCATTATTGGATTTATGGCGCACGAGAGTGGACAGCACGTCAAAGACGTCATCACCTCCGGTATTGGCTTGTGCGAGGAGTGTCAGACGAGAGTTTGCCAGGCTTCTGCATTGAGTTGCTGTTTATAGCAGAATTTTCAGTCGCAATTTTCTCGATCCCAAGAAGAGGTTGAATCGGAACTGCCTGAAAACAAATTACCTCCTAAACAAACCAATGACAGTGAATTTTGGTGTATTAGAATGAACACGATTGAAAAGGCTGATTTTTGTAGGACCAGGCCTGGCCTTCATAGTGTACCCTGAGGCGGTGGCCAAGTTCCCGCTATCTCCATTCTGGGCCGTCCTCTTCTTCACCATGCTCCTCACCATCGGTGTGGACTCACAGGTGCCTGCCTCCCCCACCTCATCCCCCCTCTACTCAGGCTGTCTGCAGTTCGGCATGTTCGAGACCCTCATCTCAGCCCTGGTGGACAGCTGGCCAGCCCAGCTGCGGAAGCGCAAAGTCCCCTTCACCGGCGCCGTCTGCATTCTCATGTTCCTCCTCGGCCTCCCCTTCGTCACCCAGGTCTGTCTTTAGAGGAGAGGGAGAGAAGGAGTGTAGAGGGTGAGAGGGAGGTGCAGGGTGGGATGTACCTGCTGCAGCTGATGGACTGGTACTCCGCCACCTTCTCACTGATGGCAGTCTCGCTCATCGAGTGTCTCCTGGTGGTCTACGTGTACGGCTTTCACCGCTTCCTCAAGGACATCGAGCTCATGATCCGGCGACCCCCGGCTCGGTAGACTCCTGCCTGCCTGCATTTGCTCTTGCACCCATGATTGAATCAATAGAGATTCAAAATGAGATTAAAAAAATCATGAAAAATCATGACTCTTTCCATAGAGACGCCCGCAGTTACAAATTGAATTGCTGTGATTGCAGGTGGTGGCCTCTCTGCTGGGGCCTAATCACTCCGGCAGTCATCGCCAGCCTAATCATACTCAGCCTTGTAGAAACCTATCACATTGATTGGTCACTAGAAGTGGAAAGGAGTGATTTGAAGGTGAAACATAAAGCAGTGAGCTACAGGGACTACCGCTACCCTGACTGGGCCCTTGGACTGGGCTGGTGCCTGGCTCTGATCAGCCTCTTGCCCATCCCCATCCTTGCCGCTCGTGCCGTCTACCAGGCCCCCGGCACCAATCTCCTGGCCAAGGTCATCCCTTCATCAAACATTATCACACACAGGCTCGCCTAAGACCATAACTTGCGAAACAGCTACATTTTCACTTAAAAACATTACGGAAAAGAAACTATTTTTTTAATTAACCTATTGCGATCAACCAAACTCAATATCAAATATCACGAGTAACTTGAAATGCTGCTTAGTGTTGACGGGGGTGAAGGTGTGAGAAATGCTACGGCATTGTCATCCTGGAAATGAAGCGGTAGGCCAATTGGGCGCAGGTGAGGGAAGCCAGAAGGCCGAGGCCTGATTGGGGCCCCAGCCGGCTGGGCGATCGTGTTCGCTTCAGGAAAAGCTTCTCCACAGCCGTCTCTCGCCAGGCCTACGTCCAGGGCGTGGAGCGACAGGCCAGCGACCTGCTCAACCTTGCCTCCACCCGGTTGCGCCAATTTGCTGGGGCCCCAGCCGGCTGGGCGATCGCGTTCGCTTCAGGAAAAGCTTCTCCACAGCCGTCTCTCGCCAGGCCTACGTCCAGGGCGTGGAGCTACATGGCAGCGACCTGCTCAACCTTGCCTCCACCCGGTGGCGCCAATTTGCTGGGGCCCCAGCCGGCTGGGCGATCGCGTTCGCTTCAGGAAAAGCTTCTCCACAGCCGTCTCTCGCCAGGCCTACGTCCAGGGCGTGGAGCGACAGGCCAGCGACCTGCTCAACCTTGCCTCCACCCGGTTGCGCCAATTTGCTGGGGCCCCAGCCGGCTGGGCGATCGCGTTCGCTTCAGGAAAAGCTTCTCCACAGCCGTCTCTCGCCAGGCCTACGTCCAGGGCGTGGAGCGACAGGCCAGCGACCTGCTCAACCTTGCCTCCACCCGGTTGCGCCAATTTGCTGGGGCCCCAGCCGGCTGGGCGATCGCGTTCGCTTCAGGAAAAGCTTCTCCACAGCCGTCTCTCGCCAGGCCTACGTCCAGGGCGTGGAGCGACAGGCCAGCGACCTGCTCAACCTTGCCTCCACCCGGTTGCGCCAATTTGCTGGGGCCCCAGCCGGCTGGGCGATCGCGTTCGCTTCAGGAAAAGCTTCTCCACAGCCGTCTCTCGCCAGGCCTACGTCCAGGGCGTGGAGCGACAGGCCAGCGACCTGCTCAACCTTGCCTCCACCCGGTTGCGCCAATTTGCTGGGGCCCCAGCCGGCTGGGCGATCGCGTTCGCTTCAGGAAAAGCTTCTCCACAGCCGTCTCTCGCCAGGCCTACGTCCAGGGCGTGGAGCGACAGGCCAGCGACCTGCTCAACCTTGCCTCCACCCGGTTGCGCCAATTTGCTGGGGCCCCAGCCGGCTGGGCGATCGCGTTCGCTTCAGGAAAAGCTTCTCCACAGCCGTCTCTCGCCAGGCCTACGTCCAGGGCGTGGAGCGACAGGCCAGCGACCTGCTCAACCTTGCCTCCACCCGGTTGCGCCACTTTGCTGGGGCCCCAGCCGGCTGGGCGATCGCGTTCGCGTCAGGAAAAGCTTCTCCACAGCCGTCTCTCGCCAGGCCTACGTCCAGGGCGTGGAGCGACAGGCCAGCGACCTGCTCAACCTTGCCTCCACCCGGTTGCGCCAATTTGCGGGGGCCCCAGCCGGCTGGGCGATCGCGTTCGCTTCAGGAAAAGCTTCTCCACAGCCGTCTCTCGCCAGGCCTACGTCCAGGGCGTGGAGCGACAGGCCAGCGACCTGCTCAACCTTGCCTCCACCCGGTTGCGCCAATTTGCTGGGGCCCCAGCCGGCTGGGCGATCGCGTTCGCTTCAGGAAAAGCTTCTCCACAGCCGTCTCTCGCCAGGCCTACGTCCAGGGCGTGGAGCGACAGGCCAGCGACCTGCTCAACCTTGCCTCCACCCGGTTGCGCCAATTTGCTGGGGCCCCAGCCGGCTGGGCGATCGCGTTCGCTTCAGGAAAAGCTTCTCCACAGCCGTCTCTCGCCAGGCCTACGTCCAGGGCGTGGAGCGACAGGCCAGCGACCTGCTCAACCTTGCCTCCACCCGGTTGCGCCAATTTGCTGGGGCCCCAGCCGGCTGGGCGATCGCGTTCGCTTCAGGAAAAGCTTCTCCACAGCCGTCTCTCGCCAGGCCTACGTCCAGGGCGTGGAGCGACAGGCCAGCGACCTGCTCAACCTTGCCTCCACCCGGTTGCGCCAATTTGCTGGGGCCCCAGCCGGCTGGGCGATCGCGTTCGCTTCAGGAAAAGCTTCTCCACAGCCGTCTCTCGCCAGGCCTACGTCCAGGGCGTGGAGCGACAGGCCAGCGACCTGCTCAACCTTGCCTCCACACGGTTGTACCAATTTGCTGGGGCCCCAGCCGGCTGGGCGATCGCGTTCGCTTCAGGAAAAGCTTCTCCACAGCCGTCTCTCGCCAGGCCTACGTCCAGGGCGTGGAGCGACAGGCCAGCGACCTGCTCAACCTTGCCTCCACCCGGTTGCGCCAATTTGCTGGGGCCCCAGCCGGCTGGGCGATCGCGTTCGCTTCAGGAAAAGCTTCTCCACAGCCGTCTCTCGCCAGGCCTACGTCCAGGGCGTGGAGCGACAGGCCAGCGACCTGCTCAACCTTGCCTCCACCCGGTTGCGCCATTTTGCTGGGGCCCCAGCCGGCTGGGCGATCGCGTTCGCTTCAGGAAAAGCTTCTCCACAGCCGTCTCTCGCCAGGCCTACGTCCAGGGCGTGGAGCGACAGGCCAGCGACCTGCTCAACCTTGCCTCCACCCGGTTGCGCCAATTTGCTGGGGCCCCAGCCGGCTGGGCGATCGCGTTCGCTTCAGGAAAAGCTTCTCCACAGCCGTCTCTCGCCAGGCCTACGTCCAGGGCGTGGAGCGACAGGCCAGCGACCTGCTCAACCTTGCCTCCACCCGGTTGCGCCAATTTGCTGGGGCCCCAGCCGGCTGGGCGATCGCGTTCGCTTCAGGAAAAGCTTCTCCACAGCCGTCTCTCGCCAGGCCTACGTCCAGGGCGTGGAGCGACAGGCCAGCGACCTGCTCAACCTTGCCTCCACCCGGTTGCGCCAATTTGCTGGGGCCCCAGCCGGCTGGGCGATCGCGTTCGCTTCAGGAAAAGCTTCTCCACAGCCGTCTCTCGCCAGGCTTAGGTCCTGGGGGTGGTGCGAGCGGCCAGCGACCTGATAAACCTTGCCTCCACCGGGTTGCGCCATTTTGCGGGGGCCCCAGCCGGCTGGGCGATCGCGTTCGCTTCAGGAAAAGCTTCTCCACAGCCGTCTCTCGCCAGGCCTACGTCCAGGGCGTGGAGCGACAGGCCAGCGACCTGCTCAACCTTGCCTCCACCCGGTTGCGCCAATTTGCTGGGGCCCCAGCCGGCTGGGCGATCGCGTTCGCTTCAGGAAAAGCTTCTCCACAGCCGTCTCTCGCCAGGCCTACGTCCAGGGCGTGGAGCGACAGGCCAGCGACCTGCTCAACCTTGCCTCCACCCGGTTGCGCCAATTGCTGGGGCCCCAGCCGGCTGGGCGATCGCGTTCGCTTCAGGAAAAGCTTCTCCACAGCCGTCTCTCGCCAGGCCTACGTCCAGGGCGTGGAGCGACAGGCCAGCGACCTGCTCAACCTTGCCTCCACACGGTTGTACCAATTTGCTGGGGCCCCCCCAGCCGGCTGGGCGATCGCGTTCGCTTCAGGAAAAGCTTCTCCACAGCCGTCTCTCGCCAGGCCTACGTCCAGGGCGTGGAGCGACAGGCCAGCGACCTGCTCAACCTTGCCTCCACACGGTTGTACCAATTTGCTGGGGCCCCCCCAGCCGGCTGGGCGATCGCGTTCGCTTCAGGAAAAGCTTCTCCACAGCCGTCTCTCGCCAGGCCTACGTCCAGGGCGTGGAGCGACAGGCCAGCGACCTGCTCAACCTTGCCTCCACACGGTTGTACCAATTTGCTGGGGCCCCAGCCGGCTGGGCGATCGCGTTCGCTTCAGGAAAAGCTTCTCCACAGCCGTCTCTCGCCAGGCCTACGTCCAGGGCGTGGAGCGACAGGCCAGCGACCTGCTCAACCTTGCCTCCACCCGGTTGCGCCAATTTGCTGGGGCCCCAGCAGGCTGGGCGATCGCGTTCGCTTCAGGAAAAGCTTCTCCACAGCCGTCTCTCGCCAGGCCTACGTCCAGGGCGTGGAGCGACAGGCCAGCGACCTGCTCAACCTTGCCTCCACCCGGTTGCGCCAATTTGCTGGGGCCCCAGCCGGCTGGGCGATCGCGTTCGCTTCAGGAAAAGCTTCTCCACAGCCGTCTCTCGCCAGGCCTACGTCCAGGGCGTGGAGCGACAGGCCAGCGACCTGCTCAACCTTGCCTCCACCCGGTTGCGCCAATTTGCTGGGGCCCCAGCCGGCTGGGCGATCGCGTTCGCTTCAGGAAAAGCTTCTCCACAGCCGTCTCTCGCCAGGCCTACGTCCAGGGCGTGGAGCGACAGGCCAGCGACCTGCTCAACCTTGCCTCCACACGGTTGTACCAATTTGCTGGGGCCCCCCCAGCCGGCTGGGCGATCGCGTTCGCTTCAGGAAAAGCTTCTCCACAGCCGTCTCTCGCCAGGCCTACGTCCAGGGCGTGGAGCGACAGGCCAGCGACCTGCTCAACCTTGCCTCCACACGGTTGTACCAATTTGCTGGGGCCCCCCCAGCCGGCTGGGCGATCGCGTTCGCTTCAGGAAAAGCTTCTCCACAGCCGTCTCTCGCCAGGCCTACGTCCAGGGCGTGGAGTGACAGGCCAGCGACCTGCTCAACCGTGCCTCCACCCGGTTGCGCCAATTTGCTCTCTCCATCACCCCTGCACTGGGAACAGCTTTGCAGACTCAGCTACGCTGACCTGCGAACGCTTCCGCAGGAGTTTGCAGACACGCCAAGCTCCGCTGCTCAATTCTGATCACCTACCTGGCAGCTCAGGATGCCGAGACTGATTGAAATCGACATTGGGTTTTTTGAGATCGCTCAGACTTTTGGATATAGAATGATTCAGGCCCGAAATGGATTGAATGTGGCTTTCTCGAATTTTATTCTATTTTGAAACATTGATTGGTTGGACTGTTTGAGCTTTAAAATTTATAGTGACCAAAAATAGCGATGTGAAAAAAAGCAACGAAATGAAAGCTCATAACTTCTGAATAATTCCAGAAGCTGGCACATCTTTATGATTTTCCAATAGCTCTTAAATTATCTAAGCTCCAGCCCCCTCCATTTACCAAAAATTGCGTTGCATATTCTTATTTATAAATTCTACTTCGACTGCATCAGACCTTTTTCCCTAAACGAAACGAATGCATAGCGCAAAAGGCACAAGCCGTAAACCGAATCACTCTACAAGAATCGACGAGTAAGCATGCGTGGCATAATGGCAGGCATAAAAGTAGCAAAACAAATCATCAAGCTCTCAGTTCAAAAATTGCAGCAGCAAGGAAAAAAGGAAAGGGCGATAGACTTTTTCAGAAACGGCGACGACTGAGCATCTGGGCTCGGAAGTTGGTCGGGGTTATCTGGACGGCGGGACTTTTGATCAGCTCACCGTCCACCACTATTTTATTTTCTTGGCATTCAGCCTCCATTCGGACGCCTCGCACGGGGTGCACCTAAAAAGTCTATTCCTTGCGCCAGGTTTATGTTTCTCAGTCTGTTCGTTCAGTCTGAGGGGTGACCCTTTTTTACTTTTAGCAAAAACATTCGGGGTAAAAAAATTCAAAAATATAATTATTATGACCAAGCACCATAAAAAATTGAAAATTCGCTGAACCACCGCCGATAATTATTGTAAAACAAGGAAATATTGGCTATCGCCAATAGATGCGCGGCCGTCGTGACACTTAACAGGGTTTGTTTCAGTTCGTTTTAACGAATGAATGAATGTTTACTTCGGATGAACCGGAAATGAGTGCAGTGACAAAATAAAGCACTGCAGCAGAATTGTAGTAGGAAAAATGGCAGCTAGAGATTCGTTTCACAGTATGGAGGAAATATATGTAAGGCATGCTTTCTTTGAACCACGAATCATATTCCCAGGAATTTCCCATTGCATGTGGAGGTTGAGCATGGTTGACCATTGCATGGTTTCAGTTTACCCCAGCAACTAGAACTTATTTGGTTTAAAACAGAAAAGGAATTTTATGTCTCGTTTTGGTTTCTGAGGCTTTTAAAACTAAAAATAATACTTTTAATAATTAATACAAGTAAAATTCACATTTTCTAAAATTTTTCAAATTTCTGGGCCAAAATTTTTGAGTTTTTTAATAAATAAATCCAGAACAAGTTTAAATTTCGCCGATCCAAAAAAAACGCCCCGAGCCACCACCCAGACTGACCTTCATGCAAAATTTCAGCCCATTTGGTTGAAAAACCGAGGAGTACAGGCTCTGGAACCATGTATATATATATATATGTGGACAGACGGATGAAAAATGGGGTAACTGTTTAAGCGGGCCTTGGCCGCCCGCTGCTCTGGGCAGGGCGCCCGAGCTCCTCCCGGCCTCCGGGCACGGGGTGCCACGGCCCTTACGCTTCGCCTAGCATGCTTCGCATGCTAGGCTACGCTCCGGGGCCTCCGCACCCATGCCCTACGGCCTCCGGAGCTCTGACTGCCCTGCCCTTCGCGGCAGGCGGCCTGCGGCCGCGCAATAAGGGATCTGGGAGAATAAAAAGTTTTGAAACATTTGGCTGTCGTCAAGACCTCAAGCTTGGGCAGGGCCAAATGACGACTTTGCTCAAGGCCGAGAAGGCAGTGGAGCAGTTGGAGGCCAGAGAAGTGGGCCGATCGGATGAAGCTCAGGTACATCACCGGGTCGCCCAGACGCAGGCACGGCATCCAGGGTATGTCATTCGCAATTTGGTCAAACAGGAAGACCTCAAGCTTGGGCAGGGCCAAATGACGACTTTGCTCAAGGATGAAGCTCAGGTACATCACCGGGTCGCCCAGACGCAGGCGCGGCATCCAGGGTATGTCCTTCGCAATTTGGTCAAACAGGAAGACCTCAAGCTTGGGCAGGGCCAAATGACGACTTTGCTCAAGGCCGAGAAGGCAGTGGAGCAGTTGGAGGCCAGAGAAGTGGGCCGATCGGATGAAGCTCAGGTACATCACCGGGTCGCCCAGACGCAGGCGCGGCATCCAGGGTATGTCCTTCGCAATTTGGTCAAACAGGAAGACCTCAAGCTTGGGCAGGGCCAAATGACGACTTTGCTCAAGGCCGAGAAGGCAGTGGAGGAGTTGGAGGCCAGAGAAGTGGGCCGATCGGATGAAGCTCAGGTACATCACCGGGTCGCCCAGACGCAGGCGCGGCATCCAGGGTATGTCCTTCGCAATTTGGTCAAACAGGAAGACCTCAAGCTTGGGCAGGGCCAAATGACGACTTTGCTCAAGGCCGAGAAGGCAGTGGAGCAGTTGGAGGCCAGAGAAGTGGGCCGATCGGATGAAGCTCAGGTACATCACCGGGTCGCCCAGACGCAGGCGCGGCATCCAGGGTATGTCCTTCGCAATATGACTGTAAAGCGATGATTGAGGGTGGAGTATGGAAGAGGGGAAATGAGCGATGTGCCTGATAAAAGTGAGGTGGACGAAGGCGAAGGTGTCCTCGGTGCTGGTCCAGGTGGAGGGGAGCGGTCCGTCGAAGGGCGGCGGTGGCTCCAACTCCGAGTCCGTCAACTGACGGCCAGGACGCCTATCAATCCCCCCCTCACTTGGCCTAATGGCCCCCTGTGCTAACGGTGGTGGTGTCAGACGATTTCTGGGAGGGAGTGCTGAAGTCCGAGGTGTGCGGCAAGGCATCGCCTGCAAGGAGCCCCAGTTTACAAATCCTTTAGAGAATATACTGGTATGAGTTCGGAGACTGAGCGACAGGAAATCTTGGGGGGCGAGGAGGAAGGAAGTAGGCCAGCCCAACAGTATTAAGGGTATTGCTAGATCAAAATTGATAAGTTTTGGCTAAAGAAACAAGTCTTCATTGAAAGAACAACAATGACAAACTACAAGAAAAAAAAAGAACGAGAAGAAATGCCAAGAAACCACGAACTCCTCCTCTCTCCTCCTCCGCATTATCAAGACAATATATTATCACTGGCGATATAAAGGTACATCGGCCAGCAAAGGAGATAGATATATATTAATAAAGCCAATAGAGGCATTCAGAGACTTGCCAAGTTGGAGATCCAAAAAATGAAGCGTCGAACCCTCCCGCAAGAACCCAATTACATATATACTAGCCAAAAAGAAGAAATATATCCCATCAACCAAAAGATTCTTCTCAGAAAGAAAAAACAGAGTAGAACAGAAGAAATAAAACCTACTGAAACCGCATGCATGCGCGCATGAAAGAGAACCGAAGCGCCCGAAACAAAACAACTTCCTAGCAGCAGACCACAAAGAATATCTTACTTAACTCCTATCAAGAGAAGATCCACTTGTGCAATGTACCAGAGAAGAAAAAAAAAAAAAAAAAAAAAAAAAAAAAAAAAAAAAAAAAAAAAAAAAAAAAAAAAAACTATGATATAGCTTAGAGGGCAGCGAAACTAGAAAGGGGCTGGGATTACGGGGCGAGGGCTTGGGGACAGGCGGGCCTTTGTAGCAGCCGACGCCTTGGCGACCTGGCGGGGGGTGGGCCTCGAAAACCCCAGCGACATCCTCCGCGGGCAGCCAGCTCAGGCGGCCTTTGTAGCGCGGCATCTCTTCAAACAACACCCCTTCTTGTGGAGGTGAGAAAAATGGGGCCTGGATGAGGCAACTGGCGGCGGTCACGAGTGCACTGGCGTAGAAGCGGTTGGAGCCGAGTGTCTTCCGGTACCTCTCGCTGTCTATGTCTATAAACTCCCTGCTCACTTTTCTCTATTAGAATGTTTCTTGTGCAAACAAGACTGCGAAATAACAACGTACAAATAATTATGAGAGATTTTTTATAGTAAATAAAAGATACCTGGTATCATCGGAGCCGTCGCCAAAATACAAAATACCAATGCAAAATCCACTAGCAGTAGATGTATTTCTTTGACTTTTAGCTCGGGAGAATTGATTTTCAGGAGAACAGAGACTCACTTTTGGCTTGCTTATTTCCTCCACTTTGAAAACTGGTAAAAGGTCAAAATCTAAGTTACTGGATGGAATAAAACTTTAAAAAAAATGCGCAAGATTTTTTTATAGCAAATAAAGGATAGGGGACCCATATGGGCAAGGATGCCCCAGCTGACGCTGTGGAAGGCGAAGGAGATGCCGTCCGTCGTCTCTATGCGCACCAGAGGCAGCGGCAGCGTGGACAGCGGCGCCGCGGCTGCCAGCGTCCGGCAACGAATCCTACAATCCCCCCCTTCCTTACCCTCCTGGTCGACACAGAAGGGGGGCTGGGAACCAGTCCTTGAGGGGCTCCAGCTCGTCGTAGGTGAGGCTGGCCGCGAGGCCGTTGCCGGAGCCGCCGGGGATGATGCCCAGCGGCAGCTTCTTGAGCACCGTCGCCCGGTCCGAGCGCCCCATGAGTCCGTTGATCACCTGTTCAAGTTGGAATTGTCATTCTCCCTTTTCACCATCTGAACTTCTCTCACCTCGTAGAGAAGGCCGTCCCCGGAGACCACGACAACACCGTCCCAGGCCTTCACATCCAGGCCCTCCATCAGCTCCTTCGCATGGCCGATCTTCTCTGCAATTAGCCCATCAGGGTACATCGTTGGCCATTTGTTCAAGCCCCGCACCGGTGACAACCAGCTGGACGTCGACGAATGCATCCTGGAGCAGCGGGCGAATCTGCTTCTTGAACACCTGCAGGGCCTTGCCGGGCCCTGCGTGGGGATTGACGAGGAACATGAGGCGTCGCGGTTCCGCACAGCCGCGCTTGCCTGTCCAATGAACCAGCCTGGCCCCCAGTGCCCAGCAGTCATTCAGAGGCTGGCTACCAGGCTGGGCAGTGTGGAGGAGGCTGCGAACGTCGGCAATGGAGCGGCCGATGAGTTTGTCGGTCTCTGCGGGGCTGCCAAAGGCTGCGAGGACGTGACGTTGACGACGACGGCCTTTCTGCCGCTCGTTCTTGGCCCATTCGATGATCTCCAGGCCTGCCGTCTCCTTTACCAGGGCGTCTGAGAACTAAGTTCATTGGCCCATGGAGTAGGAATGTTGGATGGTCTTTGAATTTTCAACACACCGCCCTACTTGGTTAAATAATTGGATGATTGATTGTATGCGTGATTGCTGAATAATAACGAAACATTTTAGCGTATTATCAGAAATTGCAAAATTCGGACTATTCTGAGACTGCAGATATGGCATGATTGATGCAAAGACAGTTCAGGAGGCTTCGAAATCATCATCCAGTCTCTGCTAGAATAAGTGAGATATAAAAAGCTGAACCCTCATTGGCCAGCTTGAGGCGTAAGCGGGTGGAGCAGCGTTTGACTCCAAGCAAGTCCTGACAAACCATGGTTGAGTGGGTCTTAGCTGAGTGAAAGAAAAAATTAAAGACTAAACCGTAACGGGGATAATGATCTGTGCTCGCGGGGCGTTGGTTGTTGGATAGCGGAGGCTGAGGATGACGGCACCCTCAGTCACCTCCAGTTCAGCGCTCAGCGGTCCTTTCTGGACCAACTGCCGTTCTACAACTGCTCATATGTTTGGCCAATTTCTATCCGGCTCAAAAACAGAGTTGGTGTTTAGCAGACATGATTGACAAAAAGTAGCTAACGCGAGCTTTGGGTGAGGTAGAAGCGGGTCTGGCCGGGGTTGACGAGAGAGGTGGAGGGCGCCACGGCGTTGGCACCCGGCCTGCAGCATGCTTGGCCCATTGCACTATTGCATTCTATTCTTCAAATGCTTCAGGGGAATGGACACCTTTCATGCAGCGCGCTGAGCCTTTCTTTGAAGACAAAATAAAATAGGCAAAGATGAGAACCTTCGTTTTTTCCTGCTCCAGCCATTACCCATGATGACTCGATTAGGTTCTGCGATGACACAGCTGACACTCAATTGAGCCCTGCCCGGAACAACACGCACAGCTGTGATTCAATCACATGCGCGCAATGCACAGGGCAACAGAGACTATCCGCTTACCCCCATCTCTTTGGCAGTTTTTGAGACCAAGAAAGAAAACTCTCAGCTTTTGCGCGGAGAAGGCAAAAGAAAATCCGCACCAGACTTCCATCCTGCTCTGAAATCGGCCCCTTTGGATGGGCGATGTCCACTCTTGGACATAGGGCAAAAAATGACCAGCCCCAATCGCCTTCCCCACCCACATTTTCCTGGCATGCATACTTGCTTTGCATGCCAAAACTAACCTCCACACCACAAATACATTTCCCTACTTCCTATACCAGAACAAAGAATGCCAAATTCTCAGCAAGGAACCGGAAAACTGCACTGCAGGTACATGACAGGTGACATAGTGGGAATGATTGGTGGCTGGGACCGGGTGTGAGGGGAGGAAGGAGAGGTGATGGAAGGGGGCAGGACGGGTGAGTGCAAACAGAGGACACCAGTCACGTGGCTCCCATTGCAGGGTCTGGAATTCCGGTTGGTTCCATAGGAGATCTTAGCCTGGTGCGTTGCTGAGCTTAGTCTGGCGATGCTTAGTCTGGCTTAGAAGCCTGCAGAGACTGGGCGACGGTTGCGAGGGCAACATAGGGTGATAAGCTTCGCCTTGCTCATTGCTTGAGTCAACAGTGCAGATTGTTGGAATGTGAAGTTGCAAAGCGTAGACCTAGCTTTTTATGGCATCCTGAAATGTTCGTTTTCAAATTCCCGCAAATTGTTCACATTCACTATTGGTAGTGTATAAGAAAGGTCATAGCATTTAGAAACATTGCAAAAACGAAAATAAACTAGTGAATTAACAAATTTCGATTTATACAAAAAGTTTCTTCGCGATTTTCCCGTTTTTTATATTATTTCTTCACAAGTTAGCAAATTTGTCGCAAGTGTCTACTATCGCAGCATGTTTGATGTATAACTTGTCATATCAGAATTTCTGTCAATTCACCAGAACCAGCAACTTGCTGGCAGCAAGGCAGCGGTTGCAAAACATGCAAGACATACTTAAGCACAATTTTAATCTCATCCCATATACACATCCTTGCCACCAGATTCATTCATCTAAATCAGCAGCTCCTCTTCACATGTTCCCAAGGTCTTCTGTCAACATACCCCTCAATCGAACCACTGCATCTGCGCACACCAGCCTACCGTAGTCCCCCCATCCGTCCATCCGCTCAGGAGCCCGGGAGGCCTAGCACAAAGCTGGGAGGGGGAGGACAGGTAGGGGTTGAGGGAGGGCGATGTGGGTGAAGAGGGGGGCAGGGCATTGTGAAGGGTGGGAGAGAGTGTGCTGAGTGCGTCGGGCTAGGACCTCTTCGCCTTGGGACGCGTCGTCGCCGGTTCGGGACCAGCCCAGCGGCTGCCTTGCTCCTCTCACGCCGCCTCCTTCGAATAGCGCCGCCTACCACTCCCATGCCCGTCACCAGAGGTTTTTCCGCCCCCGCCTCCCATCTGTCTTCCTGCTTGCTCCACTCCTTTCAAGCCACACCCAGCACACATCTCCATGGCACTGGCTCAAAGCAAAGACAAAGAGGGAAATTAAACTGGAAAATAGTGCACAAGCATTCTATCGTCTGGCTGATGTTTCAGCGAGGAGCAAGTTGAAGCTTAATGAAGCCTTCAGTAATACAATCCAAACAGTGAAGGGGGTGCAGGACGGAAAGTGGATGTGCCGGAGGAGGTTCTGCCGCGCACCAGACGCACCTCCGGACGCCAGCAGCCGGAAAGCCCTCGTCGATCCACTCGACGCCCCGATGCCGACCTCACCTCTCCCAAATCACCGCCCATTTCGGTTGCCTTCTTTCTTCCTCACACAATCAATTGCCTCCCACTTTGGCCTAGTTACTGAGAATAAAGCACTAGGAGAATTTTGCCTAGAACTAAGAACCGAAATCTTCGAATGAAAGCTGCATAACAATTGAAAAACATTGTTAAATATGCGATTGGCTAATCGAAAGAAATTGTCAGGTGGGCTCCCCGACGCCGAAGAAGCGACGTCTGTCCCCGAGAGGGGCTGGTGGGGTGGAGGTGGTGACGGAGGAGGCGCAGGAGGAAGCCCAGCTTCACCTCGCCACCGCCGCCCTCCATGAAGTCGTCGAGGAGGCTGTTGAAATTGAGGCAGAGCCGGAGCCGCCCCGCCCTCCTCAGACCACTGGTGCTGATTTTCGCAAGCATCTATTTTTTTGGCTGACACATTTCGCTGGGCGCAAATTAACCTCTATGAAAAATATGCAACAAAAATATTTTAGACTTAATTTTTCTGCCGCCTTTAGTTGATGTGCATGAGCAGCCAGCTGTTGCCAAAAGGCTTGATTTTTTTGGCATTCCCCAAATGTGACTGACTGCAGGCGAACGACCGCCACAGCTGAACTCAGAGGGCGGGCAAGGCGACGACCTGGACGATCCCTACTCTGCGCCGCCCATACTCGACGCTGAGGCCGGTAAGAGTGAGAGAGAGCCTTGAAGGTTCATGATGATAGTTGATGATCTGTGCAGGGCCAACGGAGCCGCTGGGGACGGAAGGCGGTGAGGAGGAGGCGCTGACGACCACCATTCTGATCCAGGACGAGTTCGGGGGGCAGCAGGCCATCCAGTTGGACGCGGAAACGGCCGCCCGCATGGGCATCGACTTGGAAGCCGTGGAACGGGCCTATGCACAGGGGGACGGGACCATCGCTGAGATCTCCGAGGAGGGCATCAATCGGTGCATACTCCCAATTGATTTTTGCTCCTGCAATAAGACAGCATCAGTATAAACTCTGGTAGTGTGCAATGGGCAATAGTAGTCCCTGGACTTAGGCTGATGGCAGCGACGGCGGACGGGACACTGGTGGCGCAAACTCTGCCAGCAGAGGGGGTCCTGGCCGTGGACGAGGAGGAAGCTGGGGACCTCGACGCACTTCCAGCAGCCGCCACCGCCCTACCTCACGACCTCCGCACCGTCGAGTTCAACTTCCTCGACAACAAGTCCTCCCTCCTTCTACTGCCCCCACCTCTGCTCACTGAATGCCAAACTGCTGATGCCAGGAACATCTGCTGCGGCCTGTGCGGTGAGATAGTGCCCTATGACCAGCTGATGTCGGAGCACCTGCCCAGCAATCATCCGGAGATCCTGGGTCACTTCTGGCCTATGAGGCCTTGGAGGGTTGTGAAGTTGTGAGGTTGTGTAGGAGGCGGTAGCAGCGGGGATCTGACGATGGAGGAGATGCCCTACGAGGAGTGGCTGCGGGAGAAGCTCCGCGCTGAGAAACGCGCCATCGAAAGCGGCTTCAAACTATCCAAGTTGGCGGCTTTGTCACTTTTTTGTTTCAAGGCACTGTCTTTGGGAAAACCCAGGGCTTACCGATGAACAACGGCTGGATAAGCTTAGTCGTGCGATGTTTCACATTTTAGGTGGTCCCAATGAATCACCAAACTTATAATCAATCAGCCACCCAGGTCCTAGTTCAAAATCTCAACGCATTGAAACTTTATATTCTTGGCGTTTCTAAAGTTAAGAAATGATTTGTTTAAAACATTCAATTTTTTTCATCTAAGAAAATTTGCTGCTCATACTTCGAAAATGCTTCTCCCAACTTGATGGAGATAATGTTGCTCAGCTACGAGAGCCCGGCGAGGGTGCAGCGGGGGAATGGGCAGCGGCCGCAGCGACGCGTGAGCCAGATCCGCGTCAACCCCAGCGAGATGAGTCTGCCCAGCCTGGATGCCGCCCTCAAGAAGAAGATGGTCGAGAAGATGGGTCGCAAAGTCCCCGTCACCCTCGTCGACAAACAGCACGCACGGTTCCTTCCCTCCCCTCCTCCCCCCATCAACCATCTACTCTGTTTTCTTTCTCCCCAGATGTGGCCTCTGCAATGCCGTGGTCTCCCTGAACCGCAAGTTCGAAATCGTCCACCTAGTGCGCCACTTCAACGCCTGGCACCCGTCGCAGCACAAGTGTGCCGGCACCTGGCTTCAGAGGTTCCTGCCCAGTTGCAAATGTCCTTTTTCCACCCACCTACAGCAGCAGGCTTGCAGCAAGTATTAGGAACGAGGTCCATTATAAATGATCATAAAACAATCTTCCTCCATGCTCGCAGGGCTGCGGGAAAGGCGGGCCTGAAGCCGCTGAGCATGCACGATTTTGCCGTCATCGACACCAACTCTGCCACCCCGGACAACCTCCAGTGCATCTGGTGCCCCCACCCCACATTTCTCTGCTCTCTCTGCCCCCGCTCCAATGGCTCGGCCCTGCCCCAGGTGCGGGATGTTTATGGACGCTGACAGTCTGGCCATGCACTTCGACGAGGTGCACCCGGACGAGATCGAGGTCCCCAAGTGCAACCTATGCCTCCAGGTATTTCCTAGCTGTCGGGACTTTGATTGAGAGCAGGACAAAGAAGCATGCATTTCAGGAGCTGGTGGTGAATGCTCGCATGCAGGACAAGTACGGCGAAGACCTGGAGATCACGCTGCCCGACGAGCACCATCTGCAGTGCGGCCGATTCGGC
>JASANA010008032.1:0-39102 GCA_030248095.1 Ptycholaimellus sp. GST1_10
TTTATTTTGTTTACGGTTTCTACCGTTTATTTTTTGACCGCGGAGCGGCCCGAAGGGCAATTTTAAACAGGGTTTAAACATTGCAATATACAGTTTTTGCGCTGTAGCACCTGTAATCTTGAGAATTGCACAGACAACTTGAGTTTTTTTGTTCACAAGTCGTATATAACGATTCCAAATCTGTGCTTACTTTTGAAAATGGTTGAGAAACCACAGACTTACCCTCTTGAGTGACAAACTTTCACGCACAGCAATGGCATCAATAACCAGTAACAGCTGAACGGCTAAGAATTGAACAGAGGACTTGAGTTTTTTTGTTCACAAGTCGTATATAGCGATTCCAAATCTGTGCTTACTTTCGAAAATGGTTGAGAAACCACAGACTTACCCTTTTGAGGGAAAATGTTCACCCTTGTATGGAAACATTCCTCAATTTTTGGCATCTGCTATAGGTGAATGTGGAAGGCGGAATATGCTCCGCGGTCACCTATTGCGCTTTGCGCCATATACTTGTATTTATTATTTCACTTGATTCATTTAGCCTAAGACGGAGGTGAATCGGTGAACCTCCACAGAGCACAGGTGAGCAGCAAAGAGGCGCCTTTCGAAAGCCTTTGCGAAGAGCGGAACACCGCGAGCCATCTAGAAAGGGAACAATCTTCAAGACTCATTGGATAGCCTAAAACGAAACCAACCGATCCACGGCCACCAAGGCCATGGCGTAGAAGGAGGCGGTAGCGGTAAGGTGGATGGCGGACATGGACAGCTTGCACATCACGGAGCCCAGGCCCCACTCCCTTTGCAGCAGATAGCGGGAGGCGAATATCGGCGTAGACAGCAGAACCTAAATGCTGCTCTATCTACGTTGAATTTTTAATTTTTTTTTGGCTTCAGCTTGGACTTGATCCTAAAAACTAAAATTTAATCGTTTAGCAATCTAATTTGCAAAAAGCAGCTGCTTTTTAACTAATTTATAAAGTACAAAAAGCAAAATTGCAATTGAAAAATCTAAAAAATACAAAAAAGAACAAAATGAGGCCAAAATAAATTCAGCAAAACAAATGTTGCATCAAAGCTAGGGGGCGATTGGGTGCACTCACAAAGCCGAGGTTGGCCACGCCGAGGTTGGTCATGAGCAGGTGAGTGACGGTGTGGAGCTTGCGCGAGCGCCAGATGACCACCACGAAGACCAGATTCCCGCCCATGCTCACCACGGAGATCAGGGCGTAGATCCACAGGTGCACCATGTACGGCGTTGGAGCCACCGATCGCCCCACTGCCTGCCTCTCACAGCTGCCTGCACAGCAAGGGAGCGTTTTTTGCAAAAAATTGAATAAAGTTTGTGAATTTTAAAAAATATATAAAAATTTGCTTTACCAGCAGAATTTATAATATCTTCGTTCTCGACAACTTCTAAAAAAGACCTTCCTGTTTTTCCATCTTCATTTGAAAATGTTTTCATTTTTTCTCATCAGTGAAATGTTTTAGAAGTATTTCGGCTAACGTATTCACAAATATTTGGTCAATGTGGAAAAATGAGGAAATTCCAGTTTTTTGTTGGATTGAGCGGCGTTCAGTTTGTAGGGGCTAACAATTGGGGCCGCCGATGAGGGTGCAGAGCGTGTAATCGTCTGGGCAATCGTCGTCTAGGAAGGAGGCCAAGTCTGCGCTCAGATCGAAATAATCTGTTCCGTCCCCCATATTAGCCTAATTTTTTCTGCAAAAATTTGCATCTCCATATATACAGTTGATAGATTAAATTTAATGAAATGGTAAATAAGGCTAAAAATGAAACAAAAAATTAGCTCTGAAAGTCAAAAAGTCTGAAAAGTCTGAAAGGCAATTATAAATGAGGACTGACAGAAAAATCTGAAAATTCAAAAAGTCTGAAAGTCATCGGGCAGGCAATTAAAAATGAGGATGCTCTATTAGTCAAAGGCTTTCGCTTTCGCTTATAAGGCTTTCGCTTCTGACGTCAACTGACAGCATAGGAGGCATTGCTCTCATTATTCGCCGCCATCATAAGAAAAATAGTGATTTAACAAAGTCTCCAGAGAAAAAGGGAACTATTGTTGACTTTTCCCCTGGCCTCACAGTTCCAGGCCAGCCATAGCCTCAAACCACAGCCTGGCCCCTTGAAATAGCTGGAAATTAGGGCCTCTCACAATCCCTGCTCAATTTATTCAAAAACATGGTTTTCCCCTGATTTTGCTCAAAGCCGGAATAGATTGGGGTTGGAAAAGAGGGAAGCCGAGTTTCTGCGTTCCCTGAGACCGATCTAAAATTGACCGTTGTACGAAAAAGCGCTCGTAAATCGCAGCCTATGCATCAGCAGAAACAAGCCCTGCCAATTGGGGCCTAGCTAGAAAGCGGCCACAGCGTTTGAAATATGCATCCAGGCATTTTGAAGGGAGGAGAGGAAAAGAGGAACAGAAAGGCGAGAAAATGAGAACAAAAGAGGCGAGGAAAAGAGGAAGGGAGGCAGCTAGGAAATGATCCATCACCTCGCCCTTTTTCATGGGATTATTAGCGTCAGATTTGGGGGAGGGGTTTCTGAAGAAACACCAGGTGTCTGGACAAAAGCATCTTGTCGGAAAGCCTATGTATGTATGCACAAGATCAAGGCGGGAATCAGATCAAGGCGCCCCCCCCTCAAAAGCGCAATAAATTCGAAAAAAATTCAGCAGCTGTTACGAACAACTAGCGTATCGCTTCGGTAAAGTTTTCAATCATTGCACTATCCCTTCCCCTTTTAAAAATTTCTCTACTTTCCTACCCTTTTCATCCTTTATTTATACGCAAATTGCAAATGGTTCGGCTGCTCTGCTAGCTTCTCTTGCAAAACTTATAAACTCTGTTGAGAGAGATGTAGTTTCCCTAAAACGACTATTTTTCAGTTTTCGCATGAATGGCAATGCAACAAAAGTCAGCCAATTCAATTAGCCAATCCAAGCCAATTTGTTGACTCAGCCAAAGCCTAAATGAAAATTTAATCAGGAAAGAAGGGTTTCTTAATTTTTGACCGCGGAGCGGCCCGAAGGGCCGCTCCGCGGTCTATAGAGGTTACTAAACTTTTGTCCTGATATATAAATATGTCTGGAAATGCTGTCCACGGGCGAATTCTCAACGGATCTGGACAAACTTTTTTTTCCTGAAAGGTAATGCTATTTTAGGAACATCTGGAGGGGTAGACCCGGAATTTGAGCATTTGAAACATTACTTTTTTGGGTAGAAATGTTGAAAAATGGGGTATGCTGTAAAATGCTCAATTCTCAACGGATTTTGACAAACATTTTTTGCGCGGCCGAAGGCCGCCTGCCGCGGAGGGCAGGGCAGTCAGAGCTCCGTAGGCCGGAGGGCATGGGTGCGGAGGCCCCGGAGCGTAGCCTAGCATGCGAAGCATGCTAGGCGAAGCGTAGGGGCCGTAGCACCCGTGCCCGGAGGCCGGAGGAGCTCTGGCGCCCTGCCCGAAGCGGCGGGCGGCCAAGGCCAGCTTAAGCAGTTACCCCATTTTTGCGTCCGTCTTTCCGCATATATATATATATATGTCCATGCCCGGCCTCTGCGGTTTTTCAACGAAATTGGCTGATTTTTTGCATGAAGGTCCTCCTAGGCGGTGCCTCGGGACCATTTTTGGCGCTTGGCGTAATTTTGCGTTTTTCGCCCAAAACTCAATTTTTTGATGTTTCAAAACACTAAAAATCGTAAATCACTGGTTTTTCCATGAAATTAGCTAAAATTTTGCAGGAAAGTCCGTTTTGGTGATGCCTTGGCACCATTATTAGGACTTGGCGAAATTTTTCGATTTTCACCCAAAACTCAATTTTTTGATGTTTCAAAATACGAAAAATCGTAAATCACTGGTTTTTCAATGAATTTTGTTGATTTTTGGCAGATACGTCCGTCAAAGTAATATCTTGAAGCTGGCAAGAGGAAAATTTGAAATATTTATTATTTATTGATTTATAGTCAAAAACCCAAAATCTTGATGTTTCAAAAATTTGAACAAGCATAAGTCAATGGTTTTTCAATAAAATTAGCTGATTTTTGGTATCTACGTCCGTGAAAGTAATATCTTAAAGCTGGCAAAAGGAGTTTTTGAAATAATTAGTATTTCTCGTATAGTTAAAAGCCAAAATCTTGATGTTTCAAAAATCGAAACATGTATAATTCATGGTTTTTTCACTGAAATCTGTTGAATTTTGGCATGCATTTTCATCTAGGTGGTGTCTTGAGGTGAGGCCGCGCATCTTGGCAACTGCCGAGAATACCTTGTTTTGCTGAAAGGTAATAACATTTTAGGAAGATCTGTAGGGGTGGAACTGGTCCCGGAGCATTTAAAACATTACTTTTTTGGGTAGAAATTTTGAAAAATGGGGTATGTTGAGAAATGGCGAATTCTCAACGGATTTGGACAAACTTTTTTTTTGCTGAAAGGTAATAATATTTTAGGAAGATCTGGAGGGGTGGAACTGATCCCGGAGCATTTGAAACATTACTTTTTTGGGTAGAAAGTTTGAAATATGGGTTATATTGAGAAATGGCGAATTCTCAACGGATTTGGACACACTTTTTTTTGCTGAAGGGTAATAACATTTTAGGAAGATCTGGAGTGGTGGAACTGATCCCGGAGCATTTGAAACATAACTTTTTTGGGTAGAAACTTTGAAAAATGGGGTATGTTGAGAAATGGCGAATTCTAAATGGATTTGGACAAACTTTTTTTTTGCTTAAAGGTAATTAAATTTTAAGAATATCTGGAGGGGTGGAACTGGTCCCAAAGCATTTAAAGCACTAATTTTCTGGGTAGAAAGTTGCAAAATTGCAATATGCTGTTTTTGCACTGTATTACCTGAAGTCTTGAGAATTGCACAGAAGAGTTGATTTTTTGTTCACTAGTCTTATATGTCGATTCTAAATCTGTGCTTACTTTTGAAATTGGTTGAGAAACCACAGACTTGATTTTTGAGTTACAAAGTATCATATAAAGGATGCGCTGCGCGGTCACCTATTGCGCTTTGCGCCATATACTTGTTAAATAAAAAATTGTGTAATTACAATAAGTTTGAGGTTTTAGCTGAAGGCGAACCAAAGTGGGCGAAACGGGGCGAACCAAAGTGGAATGGAGCAATTTGTAAGTGGCAGCTACAAAACAATTTTCCGAAGACGAAAGGCAAGAATCTGAAGAGCAAAGACAATGACCGAGCAACTGCAAATTGTTCGTGCATCTTGTGAAATATCGCGTGATGTGATTTTCCACGCTAATTATTAAATGACTAGTCTAAATCGGCTGTTTTATAAAACAGATAATTTCAAAGAAAGTGTGAAAATTCGCATTCATGAAATAACATTTTAAATAGAAAAAATACTAAAACTGAATTTGACGTAATCATAAGAAGGTGCGTTTTCAAAAAAATACTAAAATCAAACCTAAATTATTAAATCAGACATCTTGTAAGATTTTAGTAAATCAACATATTTTTAGCCAGAAGTTAGTGATTTTGGTCGAATTATCGAATTTCAAATATTTTCCAAACACTGCATTTGAAATTTCTACGCATTATGTTATTCAATGAGCCAAGTTTTAAAAGCCTTGGTTTAAATAAAAAAGCGTAGCAAAAATTGGAAAAATTTTCATGGATCGCCACTTTTTGAGAAATTAAAACTTTTCTGGAAAGTTCTCTTCAACTACTATATATTCAATAAGACTCATGCTTTAGTACGCACAAAAATGAGCAGCGTTCTTTCCGAAAATGACCGAAGGACTATGTTTATTCAATTGAAAGTTTTGGTGTTTTGGTGCCATGCCATGGAAAGATTTCAAAAAATGCAGGACCCCAACAACAATAGCCACTGATTGGCTTGCTTTGAAGTTCAATGATCCGCATTAACTCTGAAGCTGGTCCTAAACTATCCATGACGGAGGGCTATGAACAATTTGAAAATCATCAGCCTTTCAACTAAATGCCCAACCGCTGTTTTACCTAAAAAGTACCCAGCAACACTTTTAGTCATCCTAAGAAATGCAAAACATCTGTGGCTCTATGCACAAGCAAAGAAGCCAGCTCGGCAGAAGCTCAAAGGCCCGGCAGAGCCAAAGCTCTCCTGAAGCCATACACAATGGCCGCCATCCATATGCCCTCCATTGTCCAGAGGCTGAGAAACATCCCCCCCCCCCCCCCACGGGCCCTTAGACACCGCCATTGACCTTCATCGACACTGCCTGCTCTCAGATGACCTAGTCCTGCACAGAGAACAGAAACTCCGCCCTCCAGGCCTCTCCTGCGAGTGCGCGCGACAGGCCTCTCTTTCTGCTTCAGCAGCTTCAGAGCGCGCGGCAGTGGAAATCGGTGCGGCGCGGATGAAGGGAGGCTGACAAGGCTAGCAGCAATGTGGTGCCTTCTCCTGCTCGCCTATGCCCTGCCGACTGCAGCGGAGGAGGTAAGACTGCGCCATAATTGCATTCACAGCAGCGCCAGCCAACCCCCATCAGCCCTATTCCTTTTTTGCCCCCCCCCCCTTACCCTCGCTTCTTTGTACAACAAAGGGGCTTGCCAGGCAGAGCAGGCCTCTTATTACGCTTCAGCTCATCCATAAGCTTGGCATGCCCTCGTCCGGCTGCAGACTAAGTGCCGCTTAGACTTCGCTAATGCCGCCCCGTTCCCGCATGCATGAGCATTTGCTACAGCCGCCCCTCAAGGCCTGGTCAAGTCGCAGCTTGTCAAGGCGACAGTCACTCTGGCCAACTGTGACAGTCTAGGCTGAATCATGACTTTTACTTCCTCCCAGATGCAAAGCCCAGGCCACTCTTGAAGCCTGGAGGAAAAAACTAAGCCCAATTAGCAGCCTTACCAGGACATCAACCTGAGCAGGCCGGAGGCTGAGACCTGGTTGACGCCGGAGGACTTCGGCAGAGCTGCCTTCCTCCACTCTACCGACGACCAGCACCTGCTGCCATTGCAACAGGAGGGGCATTTTGAAGGTCAGCCTCCTTTCAGAGAGCTTCAATAGGGGCCGTTCAGGGGGAAAGAAAGAGCGGAATGATGGTCGGCTCTAAATTAGTCCCTTCGGCAAACCTGGATGCTGCCACCGAGCCCCCCTAAAAGAAGAGACCTGCCGTCTATGGTGGAAAGGAGAGTGAAATTGATGCCGTGGGCTGTTTTGAGGACTGGAGGGGGGCTGTGAAGCCTTCTAGCGGCGCTAAAACTACGAACAGAAACTCAATGGACTAATTTCGCTGTGAGAAAAGGGAGGGGGCCTCTTGAGCCTAATGGAAGCATGGCTGCCTATTACTTTTTCACGGCCGAGGCTAGGAGCACTATAATCAAAACAAGCGCCGCTAAAACTGCCCCGGGCAACCATTATGATTCACTTTAGCGGCAGTTGGTGCATATTTCTTTGCGATATGACTTTGGAGAAAAGAAATCTGATTACAGGCTAAAACTGCTTTTTCAGCATAAAGTAAGTGCCAGGCTAATTAAGCATAATGTAGAGGGAGGAATGGAAAATGCCGCTAAAATGCTCAAAGATGTTTCAGTGGGAGTCAGATTTAGTCTACGGCATCTTGACAAGAGTAATTTTGTCAGCGCGACCCAGTCTAGGGCCAGAATTTGACAGTTTTCAGCAAAATCAGTCATCTGAGGAAAGTGGATGTGACAACGTTGCCTAATCACGTAGCCCTTCAGGAACAGGACCTAAGCTCAGATAAACAAATCCAGCTTTGAAGGAAAGCAAGAAAAATATTGAAAAAAGTTGACACAATAACTCATCAATTGCAGGCGATATTAGTGGCCTATCAACTGGCTCAGTGGATGCCTTTGTACGGGCTCTGAACGCCGAGCAGCGTTGGTGGGGCCCCCCAGAAGGCCTGGCCGCCAACGCCATCAGCGTCAAAGGCGCCCTCTGGCCCCGCACCATCCCCTACACCATCTCCACCCGGTACCCAACACCATCTCTATCTCTACCGTTTCTACCCGACGCAGATATAGAGGGGGGAAAGGAGGAAGTTTGTTTTCCCCCTCCCCGAAACATTCAGAGAGGGGAAATTTGAGCCATTGTATATATTCTTAGACAAATGTATCTACAGCTACTGGAATATTTTCTGCCCACACTTCCTTGCCTAAAGCAAACTCCTCTCCACACCTGCCCTCTCCAACCTATCCGCCCAGTATCCTGAATAGGGCTTACCATTTCCGCCCCCCCTGCCCTGAGAGCCAGAGCTAAAAAGCCCCACTGCCCTTTCCAGCTACGGAGCCCGGGGGCGGAGTCGCATAGCGGCAGCCTTGGCGGAGTACGAGCGGCGGACCTGTCTCCGCTTCCGACCCCGCAGCGGCCAGCGGGACTACCTGCACATACTGCCGGAGGACGGTGAGAGGCATCTCAGCTCAGTTGCAGCAATGCAGTGCTCTACTTGCCACCGATCACAAACAGTATCAGACCAGCCTCAAAGTCCAGTTTGGAACAAATTCTTACTGATTATTAATCTTAAAAATAAACATAAATTTAAAAAAAATATTCATAAAAGATATTTCAGCTAGCCCCAAAATGTTGCCTTGACAGGGTTTACGACAGGCATGGAAGGGGGGAGGGAAGAAGGGAGAAATAAGCTGGGACAGGGCCAAATAAACGCTCAAGCCGGAAATAGACGGGTTGCTTGCGAGAGAAAAGGCTCAAGACGACTTAAAGGGTGAACCATTTCAGTTGGCTTCAAAAACATTCTTCACTCCTATCGCCCATTTACAGCCCTCAGGCCAAGAAGCCAGAGACTAAAATCAAATTAGACTCCTATGAACCGGCCAGACAAGCTCGAACAGCAACAAACCCAAAGCAAAGCACTAAAAGGCTCACCTCTTTTGACACAGCGACGAAGAAGAGCGTGCTGATAATTTCCCGTGAGGCTAGGGGCAATCAAAGTGGGGAGAGCCTAAACTAAGCCAAGGCAATCAATAGAGCTTCTAGAAGATGCTCCCGGATGCTTCTAACTACGCCGGGCTCTCTTTCGCAGAAATTGCACCTGTGCGGAAATGCTGAAGGGGAAGGGCTGGAGAGAAGGGGATTGCAGGCTGCTACTCGGAGGTGGGACGGTCGGGCGGGAAGCAGATTATCTCCATAGGCCCCGGCTGCCTGGCCAAGGTAAGGCGCTTTGGAGTCTCTTACTGTCACGCCCAATCAGCCTAATGGCTCCTGCTCACGCCAGCTCGTGGGATTCAGTTAATCTGACTAGTGAAGTGATGTATTTTCTGTTTTTGTCATGTCGCGCCCACGCCTAGACCTATTGACTTAGAGATAGTAAAACTTTTAAAAAAATTAACAATAAAAATTTTAAAAATTAAAAATGTTAGCATTAATTTTAAAAACGTATTTTTTGTATGTTATTATAATTTTGTTTCTAATATGGCGAGCTTTGGGTCGTTGAAATAAAAAGGACATTAAAATATAAAGGAATAAGAAGCCACCAGCAAATCACATTTTATCGCCATAAATTTAATATATCGCCAATGTGTCGTGGTGTGCCTGAATCCCAGGATGCCAAACAAGCATGTTACTGTGCCAAATGCTAAAATATCTGAAACAACTGGGATACATACTTAAAAACTTTAGCATTGTAATTCAAAAATAGAATAGCCTTTGATTTTATTGTGTTTGTTCTGATTGACGAAATATTAGATTTTTAAAATATGTGTTGCAAAAAACTGCCAAACAAGAATTTTACGTTGCAGGGCATCATAATGCACGAACTGATGCACGCCATCGGGTAATCGGCCTTATTTTATTACATTTTTTACAAAAAGCCTATTTGCAGATTTTTTCACGGTAAGTTTTTTCACGGAATTCAGACTAGTTAGAAACCCCGAAATACTAACGCACTGCATTCGGTCTCATTCTTATACATCCAAATCAACTATACTAAATAAAATTGATTTTTGGAAAAAATGCAATTTACCTAGAACAGCATCAAGTCCATCAGAATATATCAAAATCTTGGACGAAAAACGCAAATATCTGTAAAGTCACGCAGATCAGCCGCATGTTGGCAATCTGAGTGGCCTTTGCCCGGGGGAATCAGCTGGTGAGTCATGGGAGAAATTGGAGAGCAGTCTCGTGCGGATCGAGACGTCTACATCAGCATTAACTACAACAACATTCGGCCCGGCCTTCGCGGTCAGTTCAAGAAATACTCACTGGACCGCATCCAGCACCTCAACGCACCCTACGACTACGGCAGCATCAGTTGGCCTCACCAACACACGCCTCCATCTTTGGCGCAATCAATTAATCTCCTTTTCTCTACCCTGCTTTTATTCGTCCAAAACTCCACTCTACAGTGCCTAGTTGGATCAAGGCAGTGACATTTTTGCAGTGCACTATGCTCTGACAGCCTTTTCCAAGGTTTGTTTACCAGTTTCGACTAACTGCGGAGTGAAGAGGAAATGGGCCTCAGAACGGAGCGCCCACCATCACCCCTTTGAAAACGGCCAAGACGAACATCGGCCAGCGCTTTGGCTTCAGTGCTACGGATGTCCTCAAAATCAACCGCCTCTACCAGTGCCAAGGTTGGCCTACCTCAACCTCAACTCCACCTTCACCTACAGCTGTCATGAAGCTTTCGCAACAGCATCTGTCCCCCACCCTATCCAGCCCCTGTCTAATATCAGATGGAAACAATTTCCTATCGAATGGCAAGTAGAATCTAAACATAGCCATAGCAGGAGAAAAAAGGACTCTAAATGAGCGAGGCACATCCTGAGTTATTGAGAATAAAATAACTGACTTCCACAGCCAGCTTCAGAAGTCGGGGGGAAAGGAAATCATTCCTGATTTTTACGACCAGAAGTGCTGCCACTTTCATATCTTCCGTGCGAGTTTTTGCACAAAGCAGGTGCAGGTTCTTCTAGGCGGATAAATGAAGAAATTGGGGCCCAGGCTGTCCAAAAGCCGAGGCTGAAAGGCAGTGAGGACAAAAGCGGATTGCAGCTGAGTCTTCCGGCGGTCTGCCCACGATAGGCCTGTCCAAGACAGCCTCTACTGCCAAACCCGTCCAGCAAGGCTCTTGCAAGGATCGACGGCCAGACTGCTTTCTACTCGTCTGCTTTTACTTCCACTAAAGAAACTGTGCGCAAACTGCCAGCATCACCGATTCGACTTATATTTTTTTCATGGTTACAGAACATCAGCTTGCAGCTGTTGTAAAACTGTGTCTTTTCTGTAAAAGCGTGTCTTTTTAAATGGCTGGAGCTGTGGCATTTGCAAAGGCCAATTCGAGCTGGGAAGAGAATAGAGGAGAGAAAGCAATGTGAGAGGATACAGGAAGGTGACGGCTGGTGTGGACGGAATCCAGCCTGGGCCGCCCGCCATTGCCCCTTTACCTGCGGCCTCTGCCCAGGTGACCCTGCAGGTTTGCCGGCTTTGGGGTTGGCAAATTTTTACGAAAAAGAGCCTTCCCCAACGCCCACTTTTGACTACAATTTGAAAGAGGGGGGAGGGCAACATTTGAAATGCCTAAACATATTTGACTGCTTAAACTCTAACAAGACTGCCTTCATTTACTATGATCTATTGTATTTTTCTTCCGTATGACTGATTTGCGTAGAGTTTGAGGCTATCATTGATGACTAGATGATGATTGTAGGGGAGGAGAAGAAGCGGGCATGCTCGGACAAGAGTGCCTACTGCTCAAGCTGGGCTTCAATGTGCAGCAGCAAAGTGGCCTCCTTCCGCTCCTTTCTCAGGCGCAACTGTGCTGCCACCTGCGACCTCTGCTGATGCACCAGCCGCCTGGCGAATCCTCCTGTGCTTCTTTTGCAATCTGCATCTTTTGTTTTGCATCTTGCTCCTTCTTTCCAAGAAGCGCTCTTGCAGCTGCCTTGTCGCCCGAAGAGCACGAAACAAATTCTCAATGTGCAGAAGATTGTACAAAGACCAGTTCTGTTTCATTGACTGGATATTTCTTTGCATAGAAACAGCATCGTGGCACTCGAGGCAGTTTGCGAAACTGAGCAATGAAGGGAGGATGATAAAAAAGGAGGCAATGCCAGGCCTAGTCGTCCAGGTTCTGCGAGGTGCCCGATCGAGTCATGGCGTCGCCGTTTTTGCCCACCAGCTCGCCGGCGTTGATCACCGTATCCGCGTCACTCAAAAAACAAAACTTACAACTTTTCGAAGCTCGGAAGTCCTAGAGGCGGAAATATGGGGGAGCTTTCTTTTCAGCGAATGTGCAGCGGGCGTAAGATGTTAATTAATCCAGCGAAAGCTTCTGAGAAGTATGGGACAGGAAAAATTGTCAGCTAGTGAGCGCTAATTGCTGGGCGGGTAACCAAGAGCATAAATCCTAGGGGTCGGAGGGATGGGGGATAGTGGGAGGGGGCTTGGTGGTCCAGTGAAGGTAGAGCTGGAGGAGAGGATGGGAAAGGAGGATCAGGTACCTTTCGGACTCTGTTTCGTCCTTGGCGTAGACTTGCAGAGCGCTGCCTTGGGCCTCGGCAGCTTCGGCCACCGTCTGCTTGCCCACCGACTTGGCGCGCTCCGGGCTCACGCCACCTGTCGGCATTGTGGAAGGTGAGCAGTCACTCTGGCGCAATAGATTCAGAGGAACAATTGCAGAATGGGCAACTGTAAGTTGCGACCATTTTGTGAACGCTAAACATCTTGAACTTTATGATGTTGTTAGCTAACAGTCGTGTTTTTGATAAACTTTGCTCAGTGCATTATTAGCCAATTTGAATTGATATTTTTTTCTGCGAAAATTAATGCCGAAGTGATGTATTTTCCCTGCAATCTGAGCAACCTAACACTCGTAGTATTTTAAAAAGCACAACTGAACTGTTGTTCTAGGGTTGCAGCGGCTTTTTCCCTGAGGCATTTGAAGCTAGCCCTTTGGGTTTAATTTGAAAGACCTTCCTTACTTTTCCCCGCTTCTCCTTGGTGCTTTTAGTCCTAGGGCGCGACAGCGCCCTAGTTATGAATGGGCGATCAAGTTTTTGGGTGGTTGCGTGTCATGGCCTTGAGCTCCTTGGATATTGGTTAAAACTATGGACATATGCATATCAATCGAAAGCTCTTAAGGTGCTGCAGATGACCAAAATCCTGAAATTTTGATTTTGGCCTTAGAATTTTAGAAATCTCCAATAAACCTCCAAAAAACGTTCAAAACCAGGACATTGTTAACTTTGAAGTGTTCTCATTTTAGAACAAAAGTGAAATTCAAAAATCGGAGAATTACGTGTTTTAGGAAATTTTCTGACCCATCTGGTGATGTATTTGCTTTCATAAGTTTTTTGGCAAAAATGATCAATCAATTCACGTTTGTGAAAGAGATTTTGCTAGATTTTGTCATCTACCCCTTTACCTAATGTTTCAATGCAACTAAACTGCGCAGTTTTACATGTTCAGCTGCACTCATTTTTAATTGATGCTCAGGTTGTCATAGGACTGAACTCCATCTAAGCCTGTGCAGGCGCATTTCCTAGGGCATGACAGCAAGATTTAGGTGGTTGCATTCGTGAAATCGAATTGAATGTGAATGAATTCTTGGAGGGAATCTAAGAAATTCAACGATTGGCAAAATTCTTAATGACTGCATGAAGCCTTGTTCATGTGGCAAAGAAAATATGTCTTTCACATGGCCAAGATCTAGACAAGACTAAAATGCTACAGCATGAGCAGCTTATGAATTGTCAATCATCAAAAAGAACTAGACTAGTTGTGACAAAATCGTGATAAATTTTGACTTAAATTATGAACCATTTTGAGTTAAAATTTTAACAGGCTCATTTAAAAAATCCGGCTGACACCTGGTCCCCCCCCCCCATGAGATTTCCCCCCCCCCCCAAGCAATAACCCCCCCCTCATGAAAGTTTCCCCCCCCATGAAGGTTTCCCCCCCCCCCCCCAAGAATTTTACCTATACCCACACACCCTGCGCTAACTCGTCCCCTAGTTGATACGGCTCAGCAGTAAATCTAGGTGAAAATAGGTGAAATTGTGTCTTGGGGGGGGGGGAAACTAGTCGTCGAAATCGAGGACTAGTTTCCCCCCCCCCCCAAGAGTTTTGACGACTAGTTCTCCCCCCCCCCCCCCAAGACACAATTTCACCTATTATCAACTAGGGGACGAGTTAGCGGAGGGTTTGTGGGTATTGGGAAAATCTTGGGGGGGGGGGAAACCTTCATGGGGGGGGGGGGTCATCCCCTTGGGGGGCCGGTAACCCTCCATGGTGGGGGGGTTATGGCCATGGGGGGGGAAACTAGGCGTGAGCCAAAAATCCAATGATCATTCATAAGCAGGCGGCAATTTTGGCACAAAGAGGACAAAAATTATTGCAAAATAAAATATAAAATATAACTAGTAAAATAAAAACATGTGTTAAAATGTTTTGAAGTAAAATCTAAGAAATTTATCTGAATTTTCGGGCATGATGAAATTAGAAATTTACTAAATGAGGCGTAACAAAATAAAACCAATACAAATTGAAATTAAATCAAAATTAGCTAAATTTGGCTGGCATTTGCAATGTGATCAATTTTTTATTTTAATCTGATCATGCATCAACTTTGACATGTTTTATTCTGTAAGAGGCTTAAAAATAATTTAGTAAAGTTCACAAACAACTTATCATTTGAGCAAGAATTGAAGACAAAACAAAAACTGGAATAATCTAGGTGACAAGGTTCCTGCCATAAATTGCCGCCTGCTTATGAATGATCATTGGAATTTTTAAATGAGCCTGTTAAAATTTTAACTCAAAATGGTTCATAATTTAAGTCAAAATTTATCACGATTTTGTCACAACTAGTCTAGTTCTTTTTGATGATTGACAATTCATAAGCTGCTCTTGCTGTAGCATTTTAGTCTTGTATTTTATCAGCTTAGCTATTGACGTCAAACAAAAGACACAAAGGATTTAGCTGCAGGATTAGGTGGTTTTGAAGCTTTAGTCAAGAAAGCTTTACTGAGAAGGTCGAAAGATTCAGAAAGGTGGTTTCCCACAAATTTTGACACCCAATTCTAATACTTTTTTGAAACCAGCCCCTTTTCTAGAAACTAAGTTATTTTTTAAAAATCTTTGCAAAAACTTATCTGATCTGGAGAACTGCCAAACAGATGGTGCTGGCAGGTTTGCTCTAATCCGCTCCCAAGAGAGTGATGCTGTCAGCAGAGCCCGTTCAATCGGTCCACAGGCCTGGGAACCCTAATTTTAGTCCCTCATGCGTCGAGTCCCATGGCTTCACGTATCCCTCATGCATTCTATCATTCCTGGGAAAAGCGGGGTGGGGGACAGGAAAGCTTATCCTTCTCGGCCTTTCCTTCTCCCATTAGACAGCAAGACAGCCTTGCCGTTCCTTCTGTTGCAGCAGTTTTAGTCCCAAGCCAAACTCGCCTTTTTATGACGCCTCAGCTGGAAAGAAACGGGTCTGTTCGCCCGGTTCAATGAATAGGCAAGTGAATGGATATGTGAATTAGAAGAGCAGCAGACACCCTCCCTTACAAAAGTTTCCTTACCGAGCCTTAGGAAGTCCCGTTCGCTTTAGGAGGATGGCAAGATGCTCCTGCTCTAATCAGTCTGAAAGCCTGTCCCTTCTGACGCCGGCATACTTTTCTCCTTGATCTCCAACGCCATGAATAGCCCCTGCCTCCTTCTTTGACAGAGAAAGACTGGTGCAAGTTTGTCTGGCAACTTTGCGCGACATTCCTCCTCTCTTTCACTAGAGCTTCCTCTTCCCCTTCCATCAGTAGGGAAAGGGAAGGCATTATGATGACTTCCTGTGACTAGAAAGCTAATGTGGCGGAAGGCGAGGGTGAGTGGTGAATAGAAGAAGAAGCGGAGGAAGAACCTTTGGCGGAGGGTAGGGAGAAGTGTCGACCGTTGGCGGCCGGCGTTCTTTCGGCCTCCTCCAGCAGGAGACTCTGCCGCTGCGTGGACATCTCACGCAGCTGAGTCTGGCCCCGGCGCAGGGTCATGTAGTCGTGCAGCTGCCCACTACAACCAATCGCTGCTATGTTTCAGCAAAACTAGTCAAGTCGCATGATTAGGTCCTGAATTGTCGCCTATTGTTTGGCTTCAATCTTCCTAAGCTTGCATGACTGGGAAAAACTTGATTAGGCAGCTTGATTGGCTTGATACCAATGTCTGGACGCAAATATAGTGCATCGGATTTTTATTATTGGACAATAAAACTGAGAATATTGGCCTATGGGTATTATTAAGATTTTAGGGGAGGAGGTGCCAGTAATAGTGGCCCTTTACCAAACACCGGTTCATCACATAAATCCAAGGAAATGGATTGCCTTCATTGCAAATCTAGAGCCCAAAATGGGTAAAAGATTGTATCCTAGTGATAGCTTCAATAAAAATCTGCATTTGGCTATTTGGCTATCTTCCTTAAGCCACTGCTTCATTCTCAACTATATTTTCATTTTCCAAACACTACACAATTTTTTTCTAATCATTAGAACCAAAGTCAAAGATTTTAATTTAAAGTCAAAGATATTGAGCTAAGTAGTAAGGTTAGGTTAGGGACAGGCTGGTTTTGTAAAGATGGCACCTGTCAGAGCGATTGCTTGGTACCTTGTCCTTTCGTTCCGTCTAAATTTCTTGTTCATTAGCCAATTGCGAGAGAATTACTTGCCTTTTTTAATCAGGCAAGAAAAACATTTTTTCAACCCAAATTGTTTTCGCATCTATAAAATTTGCAGTGGTCCAGATTATTACAAAGTGGTTCTAGCAATTTCATCTGTTTGAAAGTCTGTCTCTGTCTGATTTTACTGATTTGTCGCGAACCTAAATCAAGGCGGTTTCGTAAAAGCAATGGGGGCGTAAATTTTCTGCAATCTCTGATTGCTAGAAATTTTCGAATGACCGAATTTCAAAATTTCAAAAATTCGTTAGTCATTGAACTTCGGGCTTATTTATTTGCTGTATCATTCGTATTGCTGGTAAGCATAGAAGCCTAAATTAGCGTTAATTTATTAGCATCATATTAGCGTTGTATAAATACGACAAAAATAGCAATTATTTTTTTCATTTTTAAAACAATCTGAGTGTTAATTAGGTCTTTGTGCCAGCGAGGTTACGCACTAGCAAATACGTCTTAATTCTTAGCTCAAATGCTCAAGCCAAATCAGTTATTCAGGCTAAGTTTTGGGGCTAGTGTTTTGCTTGCGGTCCTTGCAATTCTTGAAAGCTCCTGCCGACTGTGGCAGGCAACCCTGGGGCTTTAATAAAGAGCGCTTGCCGCTCCCCTCCACAGAGCCAGTCACCCATCTGGGTCCTATTTTGAGACGCTCTGAGGAGCTTTTGCGGCTTGCGCTAAGCAGGAACTGCCATCCGATTAGTCCATACGAAGCTGAAGCTATTCTCAGCCTACTTCGCCTCGCTCATCCTTAGCCGCTTAATTCTGATCATCCAGCTTGCTCCAGTACTGGGATGTCTACTCTTCGATATCTGAGGGGAAAGGTGTGTCGAGCCAGGAGGGGGGGGGGGGAAGTGGGACTGGAGGTCTTTCAACAGCTCGATTGCTTTTCCTAGAGGGATGTGGACATGGCCAGATTTTGCGCGAAAGCTTGATGGGAGCTAGTTGAGATGAAGTGTCCTACTCAGGAGTCTTGTAGTCGCGCCAGTGCTGGCCCTCCCGGCCGCCGAAGAAGATGAGGCAGAGGACGAGGACGAGGAGGAGCGCTACCGCGGCGGGGATGACGAGGACGGAGAGCCAGTCCCAGAAGTAGTCCCGCTCCACGCCCACCCGCGCCTCTCCGCTCCACGGCCTACAGATGCGCCCCCTCTCTTCCAGTTCTCAGTAAAGCCGCCTTGCGTAGGCAGGAATAGCGCATATCCTTCCGCAGGATTCAGATTAGACCTTTAGCGGGAATTGTCGGCTGGCCCAGATCCTCGGCTGAGCCGGGCTCAAAAAGCCTCTTTGAGGTGTGAGAGGATCAAATAGGGAAGGTTGTAAGGGGTTCTAGGCCCAATGAGAAGGCCAAGGAGGAGTAGGTGAGGGGAGGTGAGGGGTACTTGGCGAAGACGGGGAATGGGAATAGGCCGGCGGTGGAGAGGCCGCCGTCCGGAGTGGCGGTCTCCAGCCGTTGCTCGTCCCGCAGGACGGAGGCGCTGAGGGCTGAGCTGCTGGTGTTGTCGGCCCCCGGGGCGCCGTCGCTGAGGCCCTCCCGGGCAGCCCAGGCGGCGCCCAGGTCGCCCCGCGTCTCCGCCTCCAGCTGCAATCCGCCGCTGGGATGTTTCGCGGCGTTTTCTAATCGGATTTAGAATTTCGGTGCCTTAATCCTACTGGTAAATTGTAGGCAGTATTTTGAAAAAATAGATGGTAGTTGTAAGGTAGAGAGAAGAAACTAGGAGTTTAGTGTGTAATATAATGAAGTAAAAACCTGGAATTTAATGAATTTCCTTTAAACATTAAAACGTTATTGGTTTAGGTATACGTACTGTCGAATATTTTACTGCTCTCATCCCTTTATCCTCTTATATCTGCAATAATTTAGCTGTGGAGTTGTTATATTTGTCATTATTGCTTCAGGGCATTTTGTCAAGCATGAAAATTTCATCATTAATCGTCATTACAAAACTTGAAATTATAAAAGGCTTATTTTTGAGCCCATTAGTGGGAAAATGTGAAGCTTAAGTAAGATGAAGCTTTTATCCGAAGGCAAATTCTTCAAACAGATAAAGACTTAGTAGCGCCATTTAATTAACTTCGAGCAGTTTTTTGGTTGTCCATCTAGACAAACTTTGTCGTGTTTTAATAAATTGCTATATTGCTTGCATGCGGAGCAATCAATAGGTTTTTGGAGCCTGGATTCTAATTCTTCCGTTTTGGTCTAGCCAACTAAATATCACATCTGGCTGCACCCTATCCAAGCATGAGATGTCAATTTCGCACTTTATAATATTATCCTATTTGATGGTACACTGAATTATTCATTGGGGCGTTGATTTTGTGAGTCACGGGTGCTTCTCAGAATCTTTAAGCAAAAACAATAAATATAAGCCTCAATTATCTCCTTATTACAATCTTTGCAACCTTAAACTTTTACCCCCAACTCTAGAAGCTAATCAATGCTTCTCTCCGCCTCTATTCATCCGTTGCTCGTCTCCTTATGCGGACTTTCATGCCTTGTTCCCGTGAATAATCATGGGAGGCGGCAAAGGGGCAGGAGGCATATCTTTTTTTCTGCCGCCTCCGCTCAGATCAGTTTTACGGGTAATCCCATTGGCCGACTTTGTCACCCAGGAGCCGCGCCCTTTCCAGCTTTGGCCGGAGCGTGATTGGGAGCTTTTTCAAGGCCAGCCTGGAAGTTGGTCGGCTTTTTTCGATGCGTGCCAAGTTTTTGAATTTTTGCTTGTGTCTCAAATAGAAACTTCTATTTTGTTTTTTATATATTTTTAGCAAAAAACATCATCAAATTCTCTCTGCAATTACAGCTAGACAACCCTTTTCAAAAAACAAACCATAAATAAAAGGCAATCAAGATGTTCGTCAAAGCCTATTTTGCGCGAGCTGCCACTGAATGTCAAATTCCTATTCCCAATTCCACTGCATAGTTTTGACCAAAAATCTACAATTTGCCTCCCCTCATCGTGCCAGCCCGCCAAATCAGAGCGGCCATGGGGGGGTTGGTTCTGGACTGGAGGGCATAATTGCAGCCAGGCCCCTCCTCGCGTGGCGCGCACGTGAGGCCCAATTGAAAGCAGACCAGAGAGGGATTGTTTGAGCGGCAGAAAAAAGAGGGTTGCCCAGTGCAGTCCTGGAGGCAATTCGACTGGCCTTGGCGGCCGCCGACCTCCTCCTCCCCTACAATGCCTCCCAGAAGCTGCAGACAGAAACTGCCCCGCCCCCACCGGAAGAGCCCTCGCACCAGCTCACGCTTGCCCTGCTTCTCGGTTGCGGCAATAGTTTGCTCTTTGTAAAGACACTAAGAAATTTGAGGATTTCTAAAAAAAATGCGTGGAATAATTTAAATTTAGAAAATGGGCAAGCTTTTGGAATGAAAAAACTGACTAGAACAAAAAAATGACTTGAACTATTGACTTGGACTTGAACAGCAGACTGGTTTTTAAAATTTGTAGCTTAAAAAAAGTTCAAACTTAAAAAAATTTAATTTTGTAAAAAAAATGGGCTGACTCCAAGGACCCCCCCCCCAAGACTTACACCCCCCCCCCCCCCCAAACTTACACCCCCCCCCCAAGAATTACACCCCCCCAAGATATACACCCCCCCCAAGGCATATATATTGAAAATTTTTTTATTGCCTTAACATACTTCTCTTTACATATCTTGAAGTTTAAACTCACGGAATTTTCATGTAGATGATTAAATACCTACTTTTTTACAAACATAGTTAGTCTATACCGTGTTCGTCATGCTATTAGTTAGTCTATACCGCTATATAGGGCGTAGCCAACACAAAAACTAAAAGGCTCGTCCTTTCACTGTGGCAGTACCTACTAGTTAGTCCTTACCGAGTTGATCACTTTAAAACATCAATGAACTCGGTACTCGGTATAGACTAACTAGTAGGTACTGCCACAGTCATGACCTCGTCGAGGACGAGCATGCGTCTAAGCTTTTGAGTTGGAATCTTGAAAGGTACTCCTGGTAGGGGACAAGCCCCTACTCCTGGTAGGCATGCGCCCGCCATCCGGTATAGACTAACTATGTTTGTAAAAAAAGTAGGTATTTTATCAACTACATGAAAATTCCGTGGGTTTAAATTTCGAGATATGTAAAGAGAAGTATGTTAAGGCAATAAAAAAATGTTCAACATATACCCTTTGGGGGGGTGTATATCTTGGGGGGGTGTATATCTTGGGGGGGGGGTCCTTGGAGTCAGCCAAAAAATGGTAAACAAATGACCAGGAATTTCTATAGGCAATTTTCTTAGGTCTGATGAGTGTGGTGACATCGCTGGGCAATTCGTTCGTGATCTTCGCTGTGGTCCGTAAGCAGTACCTGCGCACCTCGGCCACTATCCTGCTGGCTAGTCTGGCCGCCGGCGACCTCATTGTGGGCAGTCTCATCATGCCCATCGCTATCATCGAGCTCACGCTCAATCACTGGCCCCTAGGTTTCACTCTTTTCCCTAGGTTTCACTAGGCTCCCCTTGAGAGCCATTGATCCTTTAGAGTCCACACCGGCAATGCGAAAAGCCCTGGCCAAAGGGTGAGGTTGGGTTTGCAGGACTGATAGTGTGCGACCTGTACCATGCGATGGACATCTTTGCCTCCACAGTCTCCATCTGGAGCCTCGCCATCATCGCCCTGGACCGCTACAAGGCCGTCAACAACCCCATGCACTACTCTTCCGCTTCACGCATTCGCAAGTTCCCCTTTGCCTCCTACCTTCAAATACCCTACAACTTCTCTCGAGCTTTTACAAATTGTTGCCAAATGCTTCCATCTGAGCTGACATTTCTAGAGCTTTTGGTATAGATGAGCCTCAAAATAAATTGCAGGGCCCTGTACCAGGTGGCGGCAGTGTGGCTGGCTTCAGCTCTGCTCTCGTTCCCAGCCATCGCCTATTGGCGCATGGCTTCTCCAGAGCTGTATCTGGAGCCGGGAGCTTGCCGGTTCACGGACAGCGTCTTCTACCTCCTCACCTCCTCCTGCCTCTCCTTCTACCTCCCCTTCAGCATCACCTGCGCCTCCTACTGGAGCGTCTTCAGGGCTGCGGCTGGGTACTAAAGCCTCTCTCTGTTCAGGGCTGAGTGACAATCTCCCTCTACCTCCTCACCTCCTCCTGCCTCTCCTTCTACCTCCCCTTCAGCATCACCTGCGCCTCCTACTGGAGCGTCTTCAGGGCTGCGGCTGGGTACTAAAGCCTCTCTCTGTTCAGGGCTGAGAGACAGTCTCCGAAAATTTTTTCAATTTTTTTTGTTTTCAGTATTTTCATGTATTTTTTATATTTCTGTTTTATTCACCAATACTGTTCGGTGAAAAAAAAACAGCATAGGCTTCTAAAACAATGCTGAAAACGGAAAACAAGAAAGGTGAGCATTGGCAGAATGGGAGATTAGATTAGATTATTAGCAGATGCTAGATTAATTTCCTAAGTCCAATTCTAAACTGTTGCCAAATTGGTTCTGGCCAAAAACCAAGCCACAATATTGCAACTATCCCTTGCCTGCAGGCATGCGGATGCAGTGCGCCATGGGCGCAAGCGCATCGCTGCCCAGCAGCAGCGGCGCAGCAGTCGCCGGCCGCTGGCCAATTTGCGCCGGCGTAGCCAGAATGCCGAGACCTCCGAGGCCCTTCAGCCGCCGCTCCGGCGCAGCCTCTACATGCGCATACACAAAGGCGGCACGGCCAGCGGCACGCCTGTCGGGGAGCGCAAAGCTGGTAGGCACTATTTTTTTGACATTATGTAATTTTTTTTAAAATTTTGACGCAATTTGTATTAAAGCTAATACCAGCTGGTAGGCACACTTTAATTTTTTTCTTAATTTTTTTTTGCAAATTTTTTACATTTTGACGCAAGTATGCCAAGCGTGCGAAATAAGAATGTTTGACGGCGATTCTAGTACTGCTGATTGCATAGGTCGGGACAAATTGCTACAATGATCTAGCACAGCAGCTCTTTGTCCTGTCCCCTGGAATGAGCAATACTAGAATCCTCCTCTCCAGCATGAGGCCTAAAAAGTGGAGAGAGCAAGGCTCTGCTACAGGCCGAGCAGGGACTGCTGAGGAATCCTTGGCCAGCAGTACAGCAGCCAGCTCCCCACAAAGACCGGCCAGCATTCTGCACCCGCGCAGCCAGGCCCTGCGCAGTCCCCAGGCCTCTCTGGACAGCACCAGTGCGTATCTTGGCTCATTTTTAGCTCTCTTATTGGCTCTGACAATTCTCTGACGAGTGTAGGCCAGTTGGGTAATGGCCTAAGAATGACAGCTGGTGCAGGCTCGGCCTTGAGCAGGGGGCGGACCTTTCGCTCCGTGAGTGTGGCCAGCACGGAGAGCTCGCTCATCCGCAGCCCCCCAATCGCCTCCACCACCGTCTCACCGCTCGCCAAACAGCCATCCGGTCTGTAGGCCCTCAGCCAGGGCTCAGGGGACGCTTTGACCAGACAATCTGGCGACGAACCAAACAAATTCACAGTCTCAAAGAACGGAATCTTTTATGTTCACTAGTAGGCGGCATAAACCCAATAAAGCCTCAGCCTCTCTCTCCAATCACCTCATAGAAGAATGCTTCATCTAGAAGACAAAGATGATCGGAAGATATCCCTTCAATCGCCATCCAACTACCTTTCCCACATCTGACCAGCGCTGCAGGGCCAGAGGCGAGCAGCCCTGAGCAGCCGTCGCGAGAGCGCAGCGTCTCCACCTGCTCCACCACCGCCGCCTCTCGCAAGTCCTCCCGCGCCCGACTGGAGACCATAGAACCGGGCAAGAAGGTCCAATGCAGCCTAGGTCCACCCTCCTTTCTACTCCAACCAAGGGGGCTCTGCAGGGGGAGCTGGCGGAAAGATTCCGGCGGAAGTCCGGCCTCATGTCCGCCACCATCGCCCGCCTCCTGGCCGAGCAGCGGGCGGCCAAGATGCTCGGCCTGGTCATCGGCGCTTTCGGTGGATTTTGTTTCCGTTCGATGCAGCTAAGCTGGCCCAGAGAAGGCGAAACTGCCTTCTGATCTGCCAGCAACTCCCTGACTGACCATTCCATCAACCTTTCCAGTAGTCATGTTCAAATAAATCAAGCATCCATGCATAGGGGTTCCATTGAGGGCTCAATGGGAACCCTCAATCCCGTTGTGTTCCATTTGACATTGGTTCATGATTCACTGGACAATTTCCAGCTCATTTCATCATTCCCTAGCTCCTTAATTAATCACTTGCTAAAATAGTACTCTCTGTTTCTCTGTCATATTTTCAAGTTCCGGTGGCCACGGGGAGTAGGTCTGGCCATAAAAACGACACCGCGACAAAAAATTGACAACTGGCCTGCCGCCGTGCGCATTTTTGCAAAGAAATTTCAACTATTTCCTTAGAACTATTCTCTTTCCCAAGATCAGTTAGAGCTCTTTGCTGCCAATTAACGTTAGCCTGTGGCAGGTGCCTGTTGGCTGCCGTTCTTCTCGGTGAACATCCTGCTGGCCCTGTGCCCGGCGCCGCGATGTTTCAGCGAGCCCACCGCCTCCCGCCTATTCACCATCGTCACCTGGCTCGGCTACGCCAACTCCCTCCTCAATCCCTGGGTACACCAACAGCATTCCCCTTCCATTCCTTTCGTATCTATTTCACAGCCAACAATCCTAGAACAGAGCTGGAGGAGGTATGGAGGAGTATTTGCAGATCTACACCTACTTCAATCGGGATCTCCAGCGAGCCTTCCGGGAGACTGCCAGATGGATTCTGCGAAAGCGCAGCTCAGCTCAGAACCTTCAGCCTGCCTGCCGCGAGGATTCCACAGAGGACCGGACCGGTAGGCTTTGCCTCTTCTTTTCCTCCGCCACCTCTTCCAACTCCACCCCCTCCTTCTTCCAACATCAATTCTTACATCTCTCCACCTCCCCTGCCTAATCTGTCCCGCCTCACTTCTTCTATACCCCTTTTTGGTTCACCTCATCTTTTCCAACCCCTCTTTCTTCAAATCTTCATCTGGCATCTTTTCCACCTCATGCAATGGAAGGTGAGCAGAGGAAGGATTTGAAGGTTGGCGTTTGTGGGTGCTGCAGTTTTCGCGGCCAGAGTTCCTGCCACTGCCATTTGCCTTTCGCCGACGTCAGCCTGTCCCATTCATTGCCCCCACTACATGCATTTGATCTCTTTTTTGCTACCCCTTGCCTATTTCCCCTCTTCTTCTACTTCCGGGTAGAACGAGAAAACATATTCCAATCCTGTGATTAGCCACTGGCGTTTTCTCTTTGATCTCATATAGTGTTCTGGCCAGAAGACAGGGTGTCAAGATAATGAAGAAGCTGTAGAAGATTAGCGACGAAAGAATAGGTCAGTTTATAGGAAGAATAGAGGTTAAAGGCAGCAAACAAAACAAAGTCGTATTATTGTGTGATTGTGATGATGGGATTTACCATCCATTTAGGAAGCCATAATAACAATTTTGTTAACAACAAAAATTCCTCATAACCACTACTGAGTGCTTTATCCCCAAAATACCAAAGGCCAACTAGAAAGCAGGTTTTAGCCGACAGCCAGCTTACTCACCACCATTGAAGGCTGTGACTCAAATTGTAATTTCTTTATGTAAACTTATCAAATCAATACTGCTTCTCATTTTTTAGACTTTGAAAATGTTTAAAGTAAATACTAGATTAATAAAAAGTTTTAATTTTCCGCAAAACTTAAAAAAATACATTATTATTCCACTTCCGGCCTCTAGAGGGAAGCAAGCCGTGGCAAGGAAAAAGCGGGGCTGACCAGTTTGAACTTGCACCAGTCCACGTCAAGCTGGGCCTCCGCGAACTTGCGATGCAGTGGGATGAGATCGGAGCGATGGCACTGGTCCGCGTTCACCGCCAGCCCTCGGGCCAGGTTCCGCACCCCAGCACCGAAGCCCTTACGGGTACCCACAAAGATACCTACTCTGCAAATGCTTCAGTTGGCACCTGTGACAGTTTGCACCTATGACTGTTTGCGTCTGTGACCGTTGGCAACATATGTGGCAGTATTGGAGGGCAGTTTGCACCTGTGACACTTTGCACATTCGGAAAATGGATGCTAGACTAGAAAAATACCTAAATGGAATAGAAATTGGAAAAAATGGAGATAAAAATTTATGAAATAAAAGTGAGCTTACCCGGCCTTTTCGCCATGGACGTCCACACGACCGCCGATTTCGGTGCCCGGACGCATGTGCTGGATGTAGGGGCGGACGCCTTTGCCGCGGAAGACTTTGCGAATCTGCAACATTTTTCTCTTCGCCTAAATGGAGATTTTCTCCATCTAATTTTCGACGAATTGAAAATTGGCCAACCGTCTCCTCCAGCTGGGCGAGTAGGTCAGGTTTGGTTAGGAACTCCCAGATGTCGTGGTTCCGAATCCACAGTTGCACCAGCTCCACATTGGGCACCGACAGCCGTTCTGCATCCACCTCATTTCTCACCTCACTTCACCTCCAGTTATGACAAAATCATCGCTTCCATCCTAAGCCTGAAACTAAGTCCGAACCTCAGACAAGGCTTGACAAGGAGAAGCAAAAAAAGAGGCTATTCCCCGTGATGATCCGGCACCAGCTTCCAGCCACCAATCAATCACAAAATAAGTCCAGAGTATTTGCGCCAAACCGAACCGAAATGCCCCACAACTGGATTAGAAGAAGCGTGCAAACCATGGTTGGTGGAAGCGTGAGTTGCGGTTGTCTGACCGCTGCGCTTTCGACCCTTTCGCTCGTCTCAAGTAGAGGCGGGTTAGCGAGGCAGGGGGGCGAAAGAAAACTGAGATCACAGCCCCAAATTATGATATCAGCTCCGAGCCATTTAGTGCTGAACCAAATGCTGGAATCTTTAGAACGGAAACTGACACATGCTGTGTAAGCGTGAGGAAAAAGATAAAGGGCTGCTTACGATCCGCTTTGATCTGGATTCGAAGTCGCTTGCGCACAATTTCGTAGGTGTCCAGAGCGCGGGCCATGATCTGCAACGTGTTTTAGTTTTATCGATTAAGAAAATAAATTTTTCGGTGAAATACTACTGACAGATGAGCTTAAATATATGAAAATGAGAATGTTTACTTCCGCCAAAAATAATTGCCCTAACTGAATTTTAACTGCCCTAATTTTCAAGTATCAAATTTGAAAAAGTTCGTGGAAAGTCAAGAAAACATTAAGTCTGTTATTTTTCATTGAGTTAATTATTTTGCACAATTTAGCTTTTACCCAGAAACCCCTTCTGGTCCAATTTGCCTGGTCCGAACAGTTACCAATTAGAGAGCAGCATAGGAACCAATATGGTGGTGTCGTCGTCCTGAAAGTCCGGCGTCCCGTACAAGTAGGCAATCTGGGAGAAGGGGCTTTTGGTGAAGGAGAGCCAGGCCGGGAGCCACGGCCGCCCCTCCACACTCACATCCCACTTCACCTGCGCTGCAAAACAGGAGCCTCCTATGTGTGCACATTTTATGCAAATACTGCCTCAAATAAAAAAATAAAAAAAATATATGTTAATTCTTGCCAAAGCAGTAGTCAAATGATCACACAAATTCTAAACGTTTCGAAGTTTTATCTTCTTCATCAGTAAAAAAATATATAAATATCCTAAAATGAATAAATAATAATTTTATGCCTCTGCTCTGGTTTTCGCACCAAACATTTGCTAGCGCTATTCGTTCATTGTTGGTATTGTTTTCTGTCATAAATAAAAAAATGAAATATTCAAAATCAAATTAGACGATAATTTTTAAAACTTTCCCTATTATTGCTGTGCTTTTGCGTCCATAGCGGCGAGTTTTCGCCGCTGAAGACTCAATCTGCTCAAATTTCAGGCCTCCCCCAAATTCCTTGTCCTTCACAACAAAGTCTAATTCAGCCCCCCACCCAAAGCAGTACCTGCTCTGGGGAAGAAGAGGGCACTGTGCAGCTGGTAGCTGAATAGCCTGCCCACCTTGGCCACTTTCGTGTAGTCTGGCTCAGCGGGCGGCGCTTCCGTCCAAACAGCCGTCGCAAAAGCGCTCGCCAGCAAGCAGCGCAACATTTTCGCTCCCTCAAACTCCTACGCCAACTAGTCAGACGCTAAGCTTCAACTTTGGGTCAAAGGGGCGATTAATGATACCAGCAGATTGAGATAACTGAAAGGAATTGGAAAAAAACCCTTTGCGGCTTAAGCTCCACCTACTGAATCGGTTTTCCAACTGGAAAGGACAACTTCTATAGCTTCTCTGCTGCGCATCCCTAGAGCGAGAGGCTGAAAATCCGCCCAACCCATCCGCCAATGGGTCATAAAGGCGGGGGAAGCTTCTTGGGGAGGCCTGCGCGAAGTGTCTACAGGCTGAGGAGCCCCCTGGCCTGCTACCAATCACTCATCCGCCGCCTCACTCCTGGCACGCTCCCCCCTTTTAGCCCCTCATCAGCGCCCCCCTTCCACACTCCCCCACCCAGTTGTTTTGTGCCCCTCCTCCCCGCACAGAGCTTGCCGATACACACACAGCCCCTACCTTCCACTCGGCTAGGCGCGCGCAGCTGTGGATGCGGGGGCCTCGCCCGTTGTAGCCAACCCCCCTCAGCCAACTGCCCCTGACAGGATGTGCAGGGGGTGAGGTTGTGAAGCTGGAAGGGACTTGTTTGAAGCCTTAGCAAGATGACTGATTGGATTTTAGTAGTTGGTTTGATTGATTTTGATACGACCAGCGATTTAGCTGGTGATTTGTATAAGGTTTCGTTACTGAGGGTTAGATAGGTGCACATTTTTCAGCACACTGAACAAAATTAAAGAATAATTTCATTTATGGTGGAATGTTCAGGCATTGGTTAAATGTGTTTAAATGTTAAATGTTGAACGACAAGCTTTCGTTGTTTCAGTTGAACCTTCGATGTTTTGCTCAAAAACTTAGCAAACTATTTAAACACTCCTGCTAATCGGCAGTTGATTGACATTACCCAGAGTAGAATTTAAGCAGACAAGTTGCTTTAGAATTATCAATTCAGCACAGTTCAAGTAATTGCCTGTCATAATCAAAATGGAATGCGGAATGCTGCGTCTAAAACCAACTCAAGAAATGAACTAAAAGTCAGTATCTAGTCGCAATCCTTTGACAGCAACTCTGCAACACTACATAGGCAAGAATAAATGCACATTGCAAAACGATTCAAACATGAAAACAGCTAGCTAATTCCAATTTTACCAATTTATTTTCGATACTTTCAAAAATTCAGCGTCAGAACAAAACCAGTCTCTCGCAAGCATCTTCAAAGAAGCTCTAGTGGAAGCCCTGTTCGAGTCCGGCGTTAGGTTGAGAGTCTCTTAGACGTGAACTTGGAGATGCTCCTGCTCTTCCCGTCGCGACCTTGTTCGAAGGCAGCAGACGACGATGAGGACGATGAGGAGGATCAGCAGTAGACAAGCCGCCACCACCATCCCGATTATCCAGCTCCAACTCAGGCCTACAAAATAGCCACTGCCATAGAAAACATAAATTTACCTGGGCATGAATTTATCGACTACCCAAAAAAGAAAAGATAACTGTTGCATGGTCATGTTGAAAGTTATCTAAAAATTGTCAAGCCTAATTTAGCCTGCGACATCCAAGCATCCAAGCACAACCTGGCTCAAATGTAACAAATAGGAAGATCCTAACCTCGTTTCTTGCTGGCTGTGGAATCGGTGGCGCTGTCAATTTCCTGCACAGAAGCTTTACATTGTGGTTGTCATTTCAATGGAATAATCGGCATACCTCTGAACCTATTGTCGGAGCCATGGATGCTTTCTCATTCTGCGACTCTTCAGTTGCCTTCAATTCCTCTCCGTTTACGCAACAGGCAAACCATTATTGCAGGCAACCTCCATTGTAGGTTGCAAGCTAGGCTCAGGCTCTTCGCTCCAAACTATCTCCTCCTCCTCTTCAGTCTCCATTTCCTCAAGTCAGCATAACTCGCTGTCGCTAAGCTCAAGATAAAAAAATATGAAAAAAATAAATCAAACATCGTTTGCTAGGGTCGGAGTCGTCTTGGTGGAAGGCGGGAGAGGCGTCCTTGTGCTGGTGGATGGGCTCTTGGTACTACTGGTGGAGGAGGAAGTTGAGCTGGTGGAGAGACTGGACAGCGAAGTAGAGGAGGAAGCTATTGTGGAGGGTGGCTCTCCAGATCCTTCTGCCAGCAGATCTTCGTCGTCTGTCTCCAGCCCACCGGAACCTGGCCAATTTGCATCCATTTCAATGGCACTGATGGGAATTTAGGAGCCAAATCGATAGCTCCGGAGCACTGCTGAAACCTTCAATGTCGATCTGCGCTGCGGTCAAGGACAGAGCCAGCAGGACGAGGAGGCACCATCGCCTCATCCTCACAACCTCGTTGCACTGCTTTTCAGCTGCAAACAATTTGAGCCTTCAAATGAGCCAAATTCTAAGCTCTAGGTGAATGCCATTCTTGTCCGCAATATCCCTTTCAAGGGCACTAAAATCTCAAAAAAACCAATAAATGCAAAAAAACTATAAATAAATCAATAAGGACCTACGAGCCTATAGTTCATCGCAATTTCATCTCATGGCAAGTTCAAATATAATTTACCGGCCGGACAGGATCTGAGTCAAGCGGTTGTTGGGCAGTAGGCGTGTGTGGAGGCTAAAGAATCTAGAAGGACAAGCGCTAAAGGCTCGCTTATCACAGCCTGAGTGTCAACAGAGTGGATGCTGTGTAGAGCATTGAGCTGTGCGCTCTTTTTGGGGGCCGCTGGACTGCTGCATAATGACACACACACAGAGGCTGGGTAACCAGTCTTCCTAGCCCTCCCCAACGGAGGCTATTGGATGCCGTTCAGAGACTATACGCCCCATTTAGCTGGTCCCAGCCGTCCAACACCCTACTCTACCCCCACCCAGGTGAGATTCAACGGATGCGACAATGGGCAATCTCGCAAAAACCGGCTCGAATTCATTTCATTTGGGATTAATCAGTTTCTAAAATTCTACAAATGCAAAGCATATATTAGAAAACACTTTGAATGACTTGACTAAAAAAATTAGCGACCAGTCAAAAAATCAAACAAAACACAAATGTTCTCCTGACAGCAGCCAAGGCCCTTCCAAGACTGACCGCAAAGGCCAATGGACTGTGCGGCAGCTTAGTCAAGCCAAGACTACTGAAAAGCCTCCAAAAAAGCACAAAACATAGGCCTGGCCACTGGCCTCTCACCCTTTTTGCAGACTGACTCAGGGCCAGCCTTTCAGACGGCGAGCTGCCCCCTGCACCTGGCTTTTTCCAGCCCCTCCTGTACGAGGCAAAAACACCAGGCAGGGCCCTGCCCCCCGGCAGGCCAAATGTGCCGCAGCGCCGCGATTTCTGTCTCTGGCCTGGCTTGGAGCAGAAGAGCCTTTGTGCGGCTGATTGATGCCTCGAAATCTGGGCAGGGACGGCTTGGAAAGACCCGGAAACTTTGCAGTACAACAAATGTAAAAATATACAAGCATTTGTAATTTTTTTAAAAATATTTTGGATTGAAGTTTTTTGTAAAAAAGAAATGCGTCAGAAAATGAAGCACAATATGTAGCAATGGCCAGTCAGAAGCAGTAAGCTCAGGCGTGAAGCCCGTGTCGACTCTGATGTGGAAAGTAAGCAAAAAACTACAAAAAAACGTGGAAAAAGGATTCAGATAAATATTAGTTTGCTGTGGCAGGAATTGCGGTGGTGACTCGTACACAGGGGCTCAGGCTCTTTATTTGGAGGCTGGCAGACGGCTGGGGTGGTGATTGGAGCGGGCTTGGCGGGCGGGCTGTTGGCCGCTGTCGGATTCAGCGTCAAGAAACGCTGGCGCTGCCGCCGAGGAACGTGAGCAAAGAAGAGGGGACATAGTGCTAGTTCAACGTGATCAAGAGGCTGGGTGGGATGCAGGCTCAACTATCCTGCTGTGATTCAATGCTTCGTTTTACCCTGAAAGGCTATAGCAGTTCTTCCTCTTCTCTGGGGGCAGCGGCAGGGGCTCAGGCTCTTTATTTGGAGGCTGGCAGACGGCTGGGGTGGTGATTGGAGCGGGCTTGGCGGGCGGGCTGTTGGCCGCTGTCGGATTCAGCGTCAAGAAACGCTGGCGCTGCCGCCGAGGAACGTGAGCAAAGAAGAGGGGACATAGTGCTAGTTCAACGTGATCAAGAGGCTGGGTGGGATGCAGGCTCAACTATCCTGCTGTGATTCAATGCTTCGTTTTACCCTGAAAGGCTATAGCAGTTCTTCCTCTTCTCTGGGGGCAGCGGCAGGGGCTCAGGCTCTTTATTTGGAGGCTGGCAGACGGCTGGGGTGGTGATTGGAGCGGGCTTGGCGGGCGGGCTGTTGGCCGCTGTCGGATTCAGCGTCAAGAAACGCTGGCGCTGCCGCCGAGGAACGTGAGCAAAGAAGAGGGGTCATAGCGCTAGTTCAACCTGACCAAGAGGCTGGCTGGGATGCATGCTTAACTATTCTGCTGAAATTGTGAGAGGAGCCGCCGTGATTCAATGCTTCATTTTAGCCTGAAAGACTATAGCAGTGTCTTTCAAGTCCCGAAAATGCACCTCTGATCGAGCTCATATTTTCTGGGGTTACAGGGTACCAAGATAGCAGTTAACAAGGTAATATCGGATATCGATAATTGGTGCAAAGCCAATTTTAACCTTCTCAACTACATTTTTTAAACTGTTATTTTTGTTGAAAAAATCAGGAATTTTCAAACGCAAAAATGTTTGTCCATTTGTACATCAACATGAATTTGTCACTGCTAAACTCTTAAGACAGCCTTTTTGATAGGTTTGAGAATCGATGGCACAAAAATTTTTGACCCCCATTTTTATGATTGGATCTGAAAAAGGGTTTAATTTTATACTATGTCCTAGAATGGGAGCGTTCACAATGCCTCAGTTCGCTCACATTCGCTAATTGATTGAAGGTAGGTCGGCGCAGTAGGTCAAATTTGTGATTTTCAGACCCGCGACACAAAAATGGAACTAGCAAGCTCAATACTCAATGAAATCCGTAAATTCCAACTGTATGGCAATCCTTTAGATCTAAGGTGTTTAGTGACACCTTTTAACCACAGATTTTTCAAAACTTTTTAAATGCTAAATCTAATTAAAAATGAAAATCACGAAATATCAAATTTTCATTTTTTTTTCAAAATTGCTGATTTTCTGTGCCGTAACTACCTAGGCCAGCCTCAAAACTAGCATTTTTGTATTCAGCGTGAAATTTTGGTCTAGAAAATGCCTCATGTTCTCCAAAAAACTGCTGGCCTATTATGACTTTGCTCCGATTTATGTGCCCTCCTCTAGATATGCCCCATGTTATAGCATAGGGCACTTAAGGAAAGACAAAATTTTTGCACTAAAAAACTTCCTGCTCATCAGGAAAACAATATTGCTCAATTTCCTCTTGTGAGCTAACTACCTTAAGCCTTACGCAGGTATTAAGCAAGAAAAATTGCTGAGTTTCAGTTTAAATTTATGAAAAATTATCCTAAGCATGAGGGCAGGTCAAGAATTAGCCCTATGCTATAACATAGGGCAAAATTGAGGAAAAAAATTTGGGTCTTGAATTTTGATTCCAATGGCCTAAATCGATCCTCTAGCCTCAAATACACCCAAAAATATCATTTTTGTGCACAAATTTTAAGTATTTGGAAATTTGACTTTTTCAAGATTTTAGGCCAAATTTGTCCCAAGCTAAGGAAAAACTCAAAATTATAAAATTTTGAAGTGATCTAAATTTAAGCACAAAAATTATGGTTTAAGGTAGTTAGCTCACAAGAGGAAATTGAGCAATATTGTTTTCCTGATGAGCAGGAAGTTTTTTGCGCGGCCGAAGGCCGCCTGCCGCGGAGGGCAGGGCAGCCAGAGCTCCGGAGGCCGGAGGGCATGGGTGCGGAGGCCCCGGAGCGTAGCCTAGCATGCGAAGCATGCTAGGCGAAGCGTAGGGGCCGTAGCACCCGTGCCCGGAGGCCGGAGGAGCTCTGGCGCCCTGCCCGAAGCGGCGGGCGGCCAAGGCCAGCTTAAGCAGTTACCCCATTTTTGCGTCCGTCTGTCCGCATATATATATATATATATATATGTGTGGTTCCGGGGCCGGGCCTCCGCGGTTTTTCAACGAAATTGGCTAATTTTTTGCATGAAGGTCCTTCTGGGTGGTATCTCCAGGCCATTTTTTGGGATGGGCGTAATTTTTCGATTTTCGCCCAAAACTCAATTTTTTGATGTTTCAAAGTACCAAAATTCATAAATAGCTGGTTTTTCAATGAAATTGGCTGAAATTTTGCATGAAGGTCCGCCTGGGTAATATCTCCAGGTCATTTTTGGTGCTTGGCGTAATTTTGCGTTTTTTTCCCAAAACCTAAAATTTTGATGTTTCAAAGTACCAAAATTCATAAATCGCTGGTTTTTCAATGAAATTGGCTGAAATTTTGCATGAAGGTCCGCCTGGTAATATCTCCAGGTCATTTTCGGTGCTTGGCGTAATTTTGCGTTTTTTTCCCAAAACCTAAAATTTTGATGTTTCAAAGTATCAAAATTCATAAATCGCTGGTTTTTCAATGATATTGGCTGAAATTTTGCATGAAAGTCTGTCTAAGTGGTGGTTTAGGACCTTTATTGGGGTTTTGCAAAATTTTAGATTTTTTTCTAAAAAACTTAATATTTTGATTCTTCAAAACTGAAGAACTCATAACTCCCTTGTTTTTAAACAAAATTGGCTGCAATTTTGCATGAAGGCTGGCTGGAGGCTTTGGACCATTATTTGGGCTTTGAGAAATATATGGGGTTTTCCCTAAAACATAAAATTTTGATGTTTCAAAATTGAAAAATTCATTAATCCTTGGTTAATCAACCCAATTGGCTAAAATATGCTCATGTAGCTTCACAATATTGCTTGGAATAGAGGCCGCGCATCTTGGCGACAGCCGAGAATACCTTGTTAGTGCAAAAATTTTGTCTTTCCTTAAGTGCCCTATGCTATAACATGGGGCATATCTAGAGGAGGGCACATAAATCGGAGCAAAGTCATAATAGGCCAGCAGTTTTTTGGAGAACATGAGGCATTTTCTAGACCAAAATTTCACGCTGAATACAAAAATGCTAGTTTTGAGGCTGGCCTAGGTAGTTACGTTACAGAAAATCAGCAATTTTGAAAAAAAATGAAAATTTGATATTTCGTGATTTTCATTTTTAATTAGATTTAGCATTTAAAAAGTTTCGAAAAATCTGTGGTTAAAAGGTGTCACTAAACACCTTAGATCTAAAGGATTGCCACCTTACAGTTGGAATTTACGGATTTCATTGAGTATTGAGCTTGCTAGTTCCATTTTTGTGTCGCGGGTCTGAAAATCACAAATTTGACCTACTGCGCCGACCTACCTTCAATCAATTAGCGATTGTGAGCGAACGGAGGCATTGTGAACGCTCCCATTCTAGGACATAGTATAAAATTAACACCTTTTTCAGATCCCATCATAAAAATGGGGGTCAAAAATTTTTGTGCTCAGTCGTCCAAAAATTCTCACACCTCTCAAAAAGGCTGTCTTAAGCACTAAGAACAGAAACAATCTTTAATTTCTGAGCTCAACAGTAGATTAATGGAGAAGCTGTTAATTTTCAACCTTTTTCAAATAATTTCACTTTTTATTTGAAATTGCTAAGAATAAATTAAATTCCAAGAACAACTACCTAATTTCAAACTTCTTGTCTTTAACACGTTATAATCCTCAAAATTTAGGGTAACAGTATGGAATATTTGATCAGTTATGAAAATTAAATACTTAAAATTAGGAATATTTCAAAATTTTTACATTGCGAATATCTTTAGCACCTGCAAAATTGGAATTCAAAATATTGAATATCTGATCGGTTTCTAATAGTCAATTGGCTTATTTCTCCAAACTTACAAATAAGGCTTAAACAAATTTAGAACAATATTTAAAAAGCGCCGTTAGTAAATTTGGAGAAATAAAAATTAAATCGACTAAAGCCAATACATGAGCGCAATACGGCAAATGGAGAGGGGTGTGAACATAATGATGATCTTAATTTCCCCAAAAACGAATGCAGTTACCTGGGCGCAAAACTAAAAACAAGTATATGGCGCAAAGCGCAATAGGTGACCGCGGAGCGCTTACGCCTTCACATGTAGCAAAATCCATAAATTTAGGAAAATTTCTGCTGTGAGGGTGAACATTGCATCTCAAAAGAAAAAGTATGTGGTTTCTCAACCATTTTCAAAAGTAAGCACAGAATTGGAATCGTTATATACGACTTGTGAATCAAAAAACCAAAGTCTTCTGTTCAATTATTAGCCGTTCAGCTGCTACTAATTATTGATGCTATTGTCATGCATGAAAGTTTGTCACTCAAGAAGGCAAGTCTGTGGTTTCTCAACCATTTTTAAAAGTAAGCACAGATTTGGAATTGTTATATACGACTTGTGAACAAAAAAACTCAAGTTGCCTGTTCAATTACCAGCCGTTCAGCTTTTTACAGCATACCCAAATTTTAAACCTTTCTACCCAAAAAAGTAATGTTTCAAATGCTCGGAAACCGGTTCCACCCCTCCAGATCTTCCTAAAATAGCATTACCTTTCAGGAAAAAAAAAGTTTGTCCCAATCCGTTGAGAATTGACCCTTTTACAGCATACCCAAATTTTAAACCTTTCTACCCAAAAAAGTAATGTTTCAAATGCTCGGAAACCGGTTCCACCTCTCCAGATCTTCCTAAAATAGCATTACCTTTCAGGAAAAAAAAAGTTTGTCAAGATCCGTTGAGAATTGACCCTTTTACAGCATACCCAAATTTTCAACCTTTCTACCCAAAAAAGTAATGTTTCAAATGCTCGGAAACCGGTTCCACCCCTCCAGATCTTCCTAAAATTGCATTACCTTTCAGGAAAAAAAAAGTTTGTCAAGATCCATTGAGAATTCGCCCGGGGCCAGCATTTCCAGAATATATATATATATATATATACATATCAGGACAAAAGTTTAGTAACCTCTATAGACCGCGGAGCGGCCCTTCGGCCGCTCCGCGGTCAATAAAGTGATCAGTGATCACTGATCATGGCTGAATCAGCCCGCTGAATCAGGCCACTGAATCAGGCTGCTAAATCAGTAATTGTACAGATTTGATATAAACTGATCAGCGGGATTCAGCGGGATTCAGCGATTTTTAGTTTTGGACAAAGAATCAGCGGGAATCCGCGGGAATCAGCGGGATTCAGCGATTTTTAGTTTTGCGCCCTGCTTATATTTATGTGTGTTATATTAAAATTATTTATTTTTCGATGCTTCAACATAACCCAGCGTGGCTTGAGTGCTTCATAGGCCCTGTGCAGAAATGCGCAAATGCCCATGCTTCAGTAAAAGCTGAGGAGAAAAACTGCGCATTCGCCGTAAGGCAGCACAGGGACCAAAGGGCCCGGTTTCTTGTGCAACAAACGGAGCGATGGAGCATCCCCAGAATGCCGCACTGAGTCAACTCTGATGGCACACGGCTATGCTCCTTCTCCTCCTAGCATTCGTTCACCCAATTCCAGGTATACATCATATTCAAGTATCATTTTCTGAAATCATGAGGGAAAGGAGTGCTTGAAGCCTCAGGCCAGTTGACCTCAAAACTGGCGCACTATGAGCTCATCCCATCCAGCAGGCTGCAGACTCGACTGGTGAAGCGGGAAGCGCCTGGGCATGGTTAGTGCTCCAGTGGATGGGAGGGCAGGAGAGAGGGAGGGAGATTTGAGAGGCGGGCTCCTACAATCGACTGCACAGACTCAGTCTGGAGGCACTGGGCCAACGGCTGGAGCTGAGTCTCACACCGCGCTCTCACCTCTTCGCCGCCGAATTTCGAGCTGAGCTTAGGACCCTGAATGGCAGCAGACACATCCCCATCGACCCTCACCACTTCCTCTCCGGTCATCTTCACGGTTTGCCTTTCACTGTAGTTCTTGAAGTATTTCTTGGGAGCAGAGAGTATAGTGTAAGCAATACTTTCATTCTATCTAGTTCGAAGCAGGAGGGAATTAACAGGAGAGGAGGAGTCGAGCGTGAGCGCCCAGTTGGACGACGCCGGAGCTCTCACTGCATCCATTCGCACACGGCGAGAAACGTTCCTCTTTGAGGTCATCTTCCTTCATCCATCCTTCCCACTCCCCCCATAGCCCCTGGCCACCTTGCAGCCAGCCTGGCGACACGTGGAGGGCGTAGAGGAGGGCACAACCCTGGCCTACCGCCTCTCAGACCTCCGCCCGGACACAGCAGAGGCCTCCCATCGCTCCTGTGCATTCCTGGACGCCCAGCACAGCTTCCCTGCCTCCTCCTCAGCCCTCCCACCACTTCTCAATGGTTCCAAGTCCAGCAGCGACCAGAGGACTCATACAAATAGGGAAGGCAAACTTGCAGAAAGCTTCAGCGGCGGGCGAGAAAAGAGAGCGGCAGAGAGTCGGAAAACTCGCTGCAGCCTGAAGCTGGTGGCGGACTATCGCTTCTTTGCGGTAGGAGCTGGAAGTGAAAGGCTGGAAAGAGGAGGAAAGTGAAAGGCAGCTGATGTAGGCCATGGGGCGAGGCAAGGAGGCGCTGGCGACCAACTACCTGGTCAACGTTGTGGCCCGCATCAACGACATATATAGCAGCACCGTCTGGCAGGACGACGCGGAAGAGGACGGATTCACCGATCGGTCTCATTTCATTTTTCCTCCTTTAAATAGTTGAAGTTGTGAACATTTCAGAGCCTTTGTGATCAAAAAGATAGAAATCTACTCTGCACCTACACCGCGATCCACCACCGACAAGCCGCACTTCAATGAGCAGAGAGCTTCTTGGGACGTGGAGCAGCTTCTGGCGGTTTCTCTTTTGCTAGATGGAGATGGGTGGAGGATCAGCTTGGCTAGTCTTCAGCTGTTCACGGAGTGGGAAGGCTCGCACCCGTCGGAGTTCTGCCTCTCGCACCTGTTCACCTACCAGAGCTTTGCCAACGGCGTCCTAGGCCTTGGCTACATTGCCTCCCATCGCCTAGGCACATCTGGCGGGATATGCTCTGCTCCTTCCTCCGGTTCACTCCTGCCCTCTCTACCCTATCCCTTCATACCTCTAGACCTTCCTATCCTCCCCAGCTCAAAAGTCTCAAAGACCTAGCTAGTTTTAGCCGTTTTCTCTTCCCGTCCACAAGGTTGGTAATAATGAGCAGCTGCCCTTCTTCGATGCCTGCCTAGATTTAGTGCTGCTTGCGAGAAAGAGCGTTGATTGGCAAAATGAATAATTGAAGCTGGGGGCTCAGCCATTTTCTACAACACGGCACTGAGCAGCGCCAAGAGCACCTACGGGGACGCCGTGATCACTCGGGAAGCAGACATCGTCACCGCCCATGAACTCGGTCACAACTGGGGCAGTCCTCACGACCCCAACACCCATGAGTGCTCACCTAGCCAGGTTGACTCTTCTTTTCTGGATGTTGCTAGCGGTGCTGTAGGATAAGCTGGTCAATGCAGGCACAAGGAGGGCCGTTCATCATGCA
>JASANA010008034.1:0-12386 GCA_030248095.1 Ptycholaimellus sp. GST1_10
GATGATGTGCTGTCGGAGGAGCCATTCTTCGAGGTGGAGCTTTGGAACCAGGTGTGTTTTTGTGTTGAAGTGAAGTTAGGAATCAATTTGGGTGATGAGTGAGAGAAATTTGCAGTTCAGGAACGCCAGGAAGCGTGCGCATCTCACCAACAATCCGTTGGAAGGCCACAACTTCAAGATGCAGAGGCGCATCCTTGTGCACCCCCTCGTCTTCACCTGCATCAATCGCATCCTCAGCCTCTTCCTCGACGCTCACTCCGACGCCCTCATTGGTGGGCTCATCCGCGGTGCGCGAACTGAGGTTTGATGGTTTTTGGGTTTTACTTAGAATAAGCTTAAGGTAATGGAATGAGCTTAAGCTTCTGATCTTTAATGTGCTGGTTTTTTGAAAGTTTCGACATTGCCGGACATTTTGATAACTTTTGGAGCAGAGGTGATTGAGTGGTGTGAGTTTGTAGGGTGTGGAGGAGCTGGATGACGATGAGGTGGTGGTCGGGCCGCCTCGTGGATGTCGTCACAGCACCATCTCTAACGCGGTAGATTGATTTTTAGCGTTGTTGTCTAATGCAGGACATTGCCGGACATTTTATGCTCTGTTTGAAAATATAACTGGTTTGAGTCTGGGCAGTCGAGCTTGGATGAGGCGCCGGGGGAGATCACCTCCACCGAGATCGCTCGTTTGAGTCGCCGGGAGAAGCAGGTGCGGGTGACCGAGAAGTGGAGGGACTGGGTGCTGTGCTATCGGCAAGCCTTCAAGGACCGCAAGATCGAGTACCTGGACCAGCTGGTGCGGCTGCAGATGATCTACAACGGCTCCGCCGATGTGCTTATTGCTGCTTGTTGCTCAGGGATTGAATGGTGTTTCGGAATTGCAGTTTCAACTGCGCTACGAAGACGGCAGTGCCTGGGACATGCCTCCTCAGGATGAGAATGGCAACGATCGTCGTCTGCGGGTGCGTTCGAGCCGTAAGCGCAGACGCCCGGCTGATGCTGAGGAGCCGGAGGGGGCGGGTGCTGTGCTGGCGGAGGGCATCGCTGAGGCCGGGGAGGAGGAGCAGCTGGACCAGCCTATGGAAGCCGACGAAGACGTTGGACTTTGCCGGAGATTTTTTTGTGATAAATGTCTATGGGGTTGTGTATTTTAAGGATGAAGAGGCTGCCCTTGTCAACATCGTCCGTGAGTCTGACGCTGTTGTGGAGTCTAGCGACGACGAGGAGTTTGAGGCCTTTGGGCTGGAGGAGTCTGATGAAGAGGCTGGCGAGTCTGGGCGGGACGATGAATACGACGAAGGCGCTGAGTCCTGGGAGTGCGAGCCGGCCGAGGAGGGCGAGCAGGAGGAGGAGCCCCAGCTGGGTGAGGACCTCGAGCAGGACGAGCCGGCTGAGGAGCGCGAGCAGGCCGACGAGCCCGAGCTGGGCGTGGACAACGAGCTGGAGGAGCAGACCGCCGGCCCTGAGCTGGCCGAGGAGAGCGCGCAGTCGGAGCAGGCGCAGCTGACTGGACTGGAAGATGCGGATCCCGACAATAGCGGCATTGGCATGCTCCTTCAGGTGCCTCTTTGCTGGAGTTATTGGCGCATTGCTGAATGGCAAAGTTGATATTGAGGCGGCTGCCGTGTGCGATGCGGCGGAGGAGTTGGGGATGACGTCGAGTTGCGAAAGTGCAGACATTGTGCCTGCCAGCCAGGGCTCTCCTCGCATTCCCAACTCTCCTCAGCAAGGCTCCTCCCAGGTGGGACTTTGCCGGGCATTTAGCATTTTTGATGCTTTGCTTGATGATTGAGATGGTGAAGGAGTTGGATGAGAGCGGTGTTGGAAGTGGGTCCGAGGACAGCGGTGTCACGGTAGCTGCTCTCAGCGACGCAGGCCCGCTCAGTCCCATTCCTCCAGAGCCAGTGCTCAAGGTGTCACTTTGCCGGAGTTTGTGATTGGCAGAAACAGAGTATGATTGAGAATCTGAGGATTGTGCATGGGAGTTTGGTGGAGGAGCTGCAGCAGGCTGTGGAGCGGAGCAACGACAGCAGTGGGCGCGGTACTCCAGTGCAGCCGGTGAAGATCGTAGCTGGAGCGGAGGCCAAGGTCAAGGCTGAGGCGGCAGAGCCTGATTCGGGGGAAGATTCTGACGGCAGTCTAGGTCTAGAGAAGGTGGAATTATTTTTGTTGCTTGTCGTATGTATTTGCCTTGAATGGGTGTGTGTCTAGGTCGAAGACCCTGATCCGACCTCCGACGTCCTCCAAGGTCCTTCAAGCTCCGCTACTCGCAGCAAGTCTTGGGCTTCCTGCCATTCGACTCCTGCTCCGCCTGCCCCCAAGAAAGTGCGTCCATCGTCTCTGGCTGCCCGCCTTCCTTCCAAGAGCATTGTGGCCAAGGTTCGGGTCTCTCCGTCTGGCCATAACCGGCGAGTCATGTTTGCGGTAATATAGTGCTTGGAGATGCTTAGGGGGAAAAGGGTTGTGTGTACAGGAGAACGGGGGTCCAGAGCGGGAGAATGTGACGCCGCCGGCTATGTGCAAGTGGAAGACGTTGCCCGAGATCAGGTACTACACGCGGAAGCGGCGCCTGGAGGCTGCAAACTCTCCAGCCAAAATCGACGATGTGGTTGGATACCTTTCACTTTGCCGGAGTATTCACTTTGCCGGGCATTTTGTTTTTTCTGTTCTGGGTATATTTTGGTGAAGAAAGCATGCGTATTGCAGCCTCCTTCTCCTCCACACAGCAGTGCTGGCTGCGGCTTTGTCTGGCCTCCGCCCCCTCCTCCTCCTCCCTCTGCTGGGGATGGGCGGATGAGTGCGGGTGCTGAGGTGATGGGCTTCAACTTCCAGCCTGAGAAGCTGGATGGCGGTGCGCTCGGCTTCAACTTCCACGACGAGCTCACTCCCCCTCCCAATCCTGCCGACTCCCCTACCAACTCCCCTTTCAACTCTCCTCCCAACTCCCCTTTCGCGCCCCATTCCAAGTCCTCTCCGGAATCAGAGTAAAAGCATGCAGTGCGTCGTCCCCAATTATTTTCTTGCATAGAAATTTGTCGTCGACTTCTTTTTCTCGGCTTATGGATTTTGATGTCTTTCGCATGCCTTTTTTTTCTATCTTCATGCTTGGAGTAGACCAGATATTATTGCGTTTTGGATTTCGGCAAATTGGAGCCGGAATTTTATCGATGCAAGGGCTTTTCTAATTTTCATGGTCTTTGCTTGGCATTGCGAATCCCGAAAAAAAATTGGTCTCTTAAAGGTGGATGAAAGGAATGGATAATGTAAGACTTTGCCGGATACTTGTGTAGAATGAAACTTGAGGGTTGGTTTGTGGATGTTACGAGGTAAATTTTTGGGAAAATTTGACTGACTAATTTATAAATTGTGCAAAAAAAGTATTTCAAGAATAAGTTTTGATCGGAGTGCTTAATTTTGAATATAAATATTTGTTTAGGAAATTGGAAAGCTAGGTTTGTGTAATGGTTGAATGTTGTGGCATTCGAATTTAGGAAAGGCAAACATTTTCAGCATAACGTATGTAAAAATGCATCGATGCTAAACATGTTACAATAATTGGCACAGAATCAGTAGAAGAGGGAGAGTACAAAAGATGTAAGAGGAGTGGTGGCTTGTACGCACCACATAAGAAGATGAATTGAAGAAGAAAAAAATCGCACTCCAGCAGCTTCTTACTGTGGGTGGCCGATGGCGTGCATGAGGATGCGGAGGATCAGCTGCTGCACCTCGAGGAGCTTGATCGTCTGCAATTTGATCCTCTTCTTGTATTTGTTTTGGAGATTAGGAATATTGTTTTGGAATGGAATAGAAATTTTTTGACAATTTCCTAGTTTCTTGCGCTTAGAGTGAAAGGCAAGGGTAAAATTGGGAACCCCATCGTTGTTCATGGCCACGCTGGGGTTCATGCCGTGGGGGAAGTGGTGGAAGGGGCGGATGCGCTCGATGCGGCTGATGGCGGCGTAGAACTGGTCCGCACGCTCCTTCCAGATGTACTGCGAGCAAGTGAACTTTGCCGGACATTTTTGGGAAGGGGATTAGAGGAACCTTGTTGCGTCCGTCGTCGGTGGGTCGGATGAAGCGGGGGAGGAACATCACGTAGTGCGTCAGCTTGGGGGCGCTGTGCTCCATCCCCCACTGCACTACCATCAGCGACTGCATTGACTGTCTTTGCCTTACAGATTGGAGATGGGAGTAAATGAGGGTGGTAACCAGGTCTTCCAGGTCGCGGTGGATGCTGGTGTGGATACCGACCTCCTCGCACTCGTTCTCCTTCAGGTAGACGTCGTTGCGCCCGACGACGATGTACAGCTTGGTGATGGTGTTCCAGTTGTAGCGCTGCAAGTGTCAGGTGAAACTTTGCCGGACTGTTTGGTGAAAGAGGGGAGGAGAGAGGTACCTGGGACACCCCGTGGGCGATGGTCTCGACGTCCCCGAGCTTGGCGTGCTCCGCCCAGGCGACGATGAGGGCGGGCTTGGAGGTGTCCGAGCTCTGAGGCACGTAGTTCTGGGCGAAGGCGCCGCGGAAGTTCTCGTCGCCGATGATCAGCACCTTGTGCTCCCACCAGCCCACCCTCTCTTCTCGCACTCGCTGCCTGTCTTCGAAGTTGCTCGTGATGTAGATGTTGAGGCCGTTGCACTGGACGGTGTGCACTGTGCGGGGCTGGGCGGGGCGCACGCGCTGTGCGGCCTGGGCGGGGCGGGAGACGCTGGTGTCCCGGCTGGCGGAGCGGCTGGTGTCCCGGCTGGTGGAGCGGCCGAAGGAGATGGCCGGGCTGGCGATGAAGCGGCGCTGGAGGGGCTGCACGAAGCTGAGGACGCTGCCGTCCTCGGTGACGCTGATGTCCTTGCCGTCCTCGTCGCTCCAGCTTACGTCGTTGGCGTCGTCATCCTCCAGCGTCACCTCGGCACTCCACCTTCTCACCCAACTCCGACGCACAGCAGCCTGCAGCGGAAGCCAGGACAGCCTTATACTTCCTAGTTTTACACTTCGGCAAAGGTCAAGCTTGCCCAGTCCGGCAAAGTCCAACACTCCCCTAACTCCACTCCCACAGCAGACATCCTTCTAGACATCAGGCCAGCTGACAGCCAGCGGACATCCGCCAACAGCCCATCACCCAACTCCGACCACAGCAGCCTGCAGCGAAAGCCAGGACAGCCTTACACTTTGACACTCCGGCAAAGGTCAAAGCTTACCCAGTCCGGCAAAGTCCAACACTCCCCTAACTCTGCTCCCACAGCAGACATCCTTCTGCACATCAGGCCAGCTCACAGCCAGCGGACATCCGCCAACAGCCCATCACCCAACTCCAACCACAGCAGCCAGCAGCGGAAGCCAGGACGGCCTTACACTTTGACACTTCGGCAAAGGTCAAAGTCTGCCCAGTCCGGCAAAGTCCAACACTCCCCTAACTCTGCTCCCACAGCAGAAAGCCTTCTGCACAACAGGCCAGCTGACAGCCAGCGGACATCCGCCGACAGCCCATCACCCAACTCCGACCACAGCAGCCTGCAGCGGAAGCCAGGACAGCCTTACACTTTGACACTCCGGCAAAGGTCAAGCTTGCCCAGTCCGGCAAAGTCCAAGAAACCAGACTACCTTAGACCCCCTCCGGCAAAGACCAGAACCACTCACATTCCCAGCACTCTGCAGGACCTCCTCAACGCTCCTCCGCCAAAGACCAGGACCACTCGCATACCCAGCACTCTGCAGGACCTCCACAACGCACCTCCGGCAAAGACCAGGACAACTCGCATTCCCAGCACTCTGCAGGACCTCCACAAAGCTCCTCCGGTAAAGACTCAGGACCACTCGCATACCCAGCACTCTGCAGGACCTCCACAAGCGCACCTCCGGCAAAGACCAGGACCTACTTGCATAACCAGGCACTCTGCAGGTTGCACCTCCTCAACCCTCCTCCGCCAAAGACCAGGACTTGCACTCGCATTCCCAGCACTTGTGCAGGGACCTCCACAACGCTCCTCTGGCAAAGACCAGGACCTACTTGACAGGCCCAGCACTCTGGGCAGGACCTCACCAATGCACCTCTGGCAAAGACCAGGACCACTCTCTTTTTTTTTTATTTTATATTTTTTTTTTTTTTTTTTTTTTTTTTATATACTTCTTTTTTTTTTTTTTTTTTTTTTTTTATTTTTATTTTTTTTTTTTTTTTTTTTTTTTTTTTTTTTTTTTTTTCCCCCCCCCCCACGCCCACCCCCCCCCCCCCCCCCCCCCCCCCCCCCCCCCCCCCCCCCACAACGCATACCCAGCACTCTGCAGGACGCCCTCAATGTCCTCCTCCCGCCAAAGACCAGGACCACATGCCAGCCAAAGGACTTTGCCGGCACCCAAAGCGTATGTTTGGGAAAGTCCAAGGTGGGCAAGCCAATATTTACCCTGGACTTTGCCGGACACTACACTTTACCTCCGGCAAAGTTCACATTGGCAACCCATATGTCCGGCAAAGTGACAAATTTTAGGAATAGTCCGGCAATGTACTGGAGGGCCCACATGCCCCATCAGTCTTCAGTCTTCTGTCTCAGTTAATGCGGTTTGACGGTAGGTTGTGACTCCGGTTTTGCAGTCTTTTTTTCCAGGAGCGGACTCTCTTGCATCTGAAAAGACTGAGATCCTCTTGCTGTGCCTCAGTCATATTTATAATGACCATGCGTTTCGTACATTTTGGTGCGATTTGGAGGTGACACACTCGTTTTTCTCAGTTATATAGTTACGCTCAAAAGTATTCAAAAGTGACAAAGCAAAGTGACCGCATGGCAAAGAAAAGCACCATTCAACTGTTACCAATACCGAAGAAGCGAATCTAAGCGACCGAATATTGATGGAATGGCAAAACGCGTAATGTATTTTCTAGTGACTGTGATCAGCGAATGGCATGCTTTAAGGTACACTTCATTTTGTGTTCAACTTCGCAAAAATACCAGCTAGCAAAGCTAGCTAGCAGCTTTCAAAGATACAGTCCAATTTTGGAAGTAAAAACATCATAAAGCTGGTTTTATTTTTTCATAGTGGAACTGGGAAGGTCTCGGTTGTCCAGCATGATCCAGAACTGCGGCTTTCTTGGCTTCAAAGGTTTGCTTGGCAAACTCATAGAAAGCAGCCTCCATCTGGTAGATGGGAGAAGCGCGAAGTTTGGCCAGCGTGTTCTCCGTTGCCGTCTGCTTCTTCACCGTTTTCCGCAGGTGCGATTTCTCTCCTGCTTATCAGCACTACATTAGAAGCATCTATTGATTTTCCGGCTCTTACACGAAACTTTTGGTTGCCATCCTAAAGAAGTAGAGCAAGGGCGGGGAAAAGGATGTGAAAACCCTGAGTAAAACGTTGGTAGGCGCCTCGAAAGAAGGAGGGAAGGCTTTCTTGAAGTAGGAGGACGAAAGAGTCGAGGTCTTCTGTGAGCCCAACGAGAAGGTAGTGCTGGAGCAGGTTCCGCTTCGCCTCATCCAGTGCCCATTCATTGCCCGGCTCCCTGCATCTCTCGGGCTATTTCCTCGCAAAGGCTGAGTAGGGCTTGGAACCAGCAGTCCGGGTGATGGCCGCAGAAGAAGGGGATCTGAAGCCAGAGCCCCTCCGCCTGGCAGTCTCGCCCATCCCGCTCCACGCATTCATCGAAACTTTCTGTGTTGCCTTCAATCTCACCGAGTCTCTCTTTCACAAGAAACAAGGACCATCCAGCCATAAATGCGCCAACTAAACTTTTTCCAATGACGTTCCGGTCATGGTAATTTTTACACTTTATAAAAAATAAAATTATCATCATAATCAGTTAGTAATGAAAACCCTAAGGAAAGAATGTTAGAAAGCAAGCCTTTGCGTTTGCGTTTGAGATAAGGGCGATAGTTGTCGCCGTAGCGTAGGAAGTAGTAGTAGGTGAGGAAGCGCTCTATTGGCTCTCGTACCACATTGATGTACACTGGATTTGCCTGCCCGAACCTGTCAACCAATCTCTTCAACCTTCCTATTTCTTTTGCAAGTCGCAATAATGCTCGATAGTCTTGCTTGATGAATGCAAACTAACAGCGAGAAGTCAAGAAATGCCACATGGCCATGGTAAACAGCTGGAAGTCGCTCACGCCAGTTGGTTATGTTCTCGATGAAGCGCCCCTGAAAAATGATCCTTGACTTATTTGAAAGGGCGGAGTGAAGTGAAACCTGATCAGCGAGGTTCATGGTGTGCAGATTACGGCTGATGTTGAGGTGTAGGCAGTGGAAGCCGTTGGGCTTGGCCAGCTCATACAGGACGCCATTAGCCAGCGATGTGGAGCCAGTTTTGGGGATTCGGTTGTATATGCTTATCTCTTTTCTTTTTCAATTTCTCATTTTTTCCTGAGTCCATAATTCTCCACCTTCTCCGCTTTTCCAGCCATATCCCAGCATAGTTGAGGATGATGACAGGTGGCCTGGTGGTAGTGCTGTCGGCAAGGAGGCTGAGACGGTGTTGTGAAAAGGAGCTATGGAGTAGGCCTAATGAGAGAGTGAGAGAAAGGCAGCCAACAGTGAAGGTCCCAGCCAACCGGCTGGAAACCGCATCCCGCTTCCTCCGCATCAAACTCTGCCACCTCCTTCTCCTTTCACTCTGCTTTCTATCACATTTTCCATGGTGCGTCAGTCAGTGCTTTGTCCCAATTGCGACTGGTGCTTGATCTGTGCTGGGAGCATTTGGCGGCACAACCGGACTGTTTACTTGCACAGGGGAATGCTGGGGCAGAGGGGAGGGGAGAGGGCTTTATATAGGAGGAGTGAGGGTAAGCGAAGAGGAGGGAGGGGTGGACAGGAAGCGGCATTGGAATGTGGGCTGGTAAAGAGGAAGGAACATCAGCGGCTGGTGTAGAGCTTCACAAGGAGGATCACGAACACTTTGGCGCGGTGGGCGAGTGAGAGAATGAAGGAAGGAGGGCTGAAACATGGAGGGGCGCTGCAGTTCGCCCGGGCAGCCATCACAATGCGGGGAATAGACGAGGAATGTGGCCATCACATGCACACGTGGGCCAGCAGGGAAAGGAATGAAAAGGACTAAGCGAAGAATTTCGTTTTGACATTCGGAAATACTAGTGAGTGACACACGGACGTTTTGAGGCGGCTCTGAGTATCGGAATAGACGGGGCCGGGGGCGGAGGAAAACAGGGCCCTACGGCTTAGGAGAGCTGGAGAGAGAAAGAACTAGGCGGCACACAAAAAGAGTAGAGAAGAATAGCAGACTGCCACTACGCATCACCAACTAGGCAACAGAAGCAAACGCTGAAGTGGAGTGGACGGACAAGCTTGGCTCTGGGAGCGGCACTGCCAATGCTGGACCAGAGAAACTCATGGCGATGGATGCGGGCTAAAGATCATTCGATTAGAAGGGTGGAGCTGACTGGGTGAGTAGTAGTGATTGGGAGAGTAAAGCTGGGCATGAGAAGGGGAGTGTGTGAAGGGGTGTGTAGGGTAGAAAGAAGAGGGAGGGTGTCAGTGGGTAAGGCCGGTTGGGGGGCGTGGCGGCACCGACGAGGAGGGCGAGGGAGGTGTTGAGCTGCTCCAGCTGCAGTCGCATCCAGGCGTCGAAGGCCTCCAGCTGGCTGAGGAGGGAGGATTGCTGGCGCTGTATCTCCTCCAGCAGCGCCACTTTCTGCCCTGTAGCCGAAGCTCTTGCCTAGGAGGAGGGGGGGGGGGGGGGGAGTAGGGGTAGGTAGGGTACCGGAGTCCAGGGTGACGGGGCCGGTGGGAGTGTCGCTGCTGGGCGGACTCAGCTCCGCCGCACTTGGCTGGCTGCTGCTGCCGCCTTCAGAGAGGCCCAGCGATTGATTAGTTGAGTGGGGGAGGGTGAGTGTAACCTGGCTGACGCTCCTCGGGCTCCTGGTTGGCAGTCTGGGGTATGCGGCTGGGGCGGGCAGGCTTACGACTGGCCTTCTTGGGCCGGTTGGGACTGAGGGGGCTGGGGCTGCTGTTGCTGGCGGCCTTCCGCTTCCGTGCTTGACTCGAAGGCGTCTTCTCCGCCGCCAGGTAGGCTGAGGCCATCAGCAGCTGAGCTATCGGACCTCCTGTCAAGTCTTTGTCAATGAGAGAAACTGGGGGAGGGGGCGTTGAGTAGGGAATGGGTACCGGAGTTGTTGGTGGAGGTGGAGGTGTCCTCCTCGCCAGCCTCCTCGTCGGCATCGGAAGGCCCCGCCTCTAGCTCCTCCCACTTTAGCGAGCTCTGCAGGAGGAGAGGATGAGGGTGAGTGATTGGGTGGGGGCGATGAGCGAGCACTGTGGGAGTGATTGGGGGGGGGGGCTGAAGAAGAGAAGAGGGACCTCTTCGCTGGCGGCCTCCTCCTTGACGCGCTCAAGGACGGTGTCGATGGCGTCGGAGATGGCGCTCTTGCGAGCTTTGGCCTGGGCCTTGCTGCTGGGTGGGGGGCTGGGGAGTGGGGCTGTGGCCGTCACCTGCTTGGCCGTGATGATCGCCACCTTCTGGTGCGCTCGCGCCATGTGATACTTCAGGCTGTAATTGGACAAGGTGAGAAAGAGTGAGGAAAGGAAGGAGTTGGAGGTGCCTGTTGTTCCAGCGGAATTTGGCAGAGCAGTCGGAGCAAGCGAAGGGGCGCTTGTCGGAGTGTATCTTCTTGTGGTTATATAGGGAGCTGCGATAGCTGGAGGAAAACCCCGCAGTCATCGCAGCGGAACGGCCGTTTGCTCCCGTGCACTGACAATCCATGGATCTCCAATAGGGAGCCATGAATGAAGGGAGACAGACAGGTCCACATATGGTCCACATAGTTCTTCTCGAGGGCGAACTGGGCGAAGCAGTGAGGGCATTGGTTGCGCTGGACAGGGACGAGGTCCGGCCTCTCCTCGTCCTCCTGCTCTTCGTGGTCCCCTTCCGACATTCCTTCAATCCATCATCCTCTTTCATCCAACCTCTGCCTCCACAGCCAAGCGCTGGACTGGGGGCACCAAGGGGAGTGTAGGCGAGAACTGGCGGTGTGGAGGGAGGAGAGGGGAAGGGAAAGGATTTGCAAAGCTGTGTATGCAGGGCTTTTGCAATGGGAGGCGGGTGTGTGTAGAGTGGTGTGTAAGGGCAGGTAGGACTGGTGTGGATGGTGGATGGAAGGTAGGGGCGTTGAATATGAGTAATGTGGAAAGCGTGTATAGGGGGGGGGGGAGTGTATGGGTGGGGGTGGAGGGGCCGGAATGGAAGTAGGAGGGGGTGTGCTTCCCTCCGTCCCTGGCCTGCCTTGCCTCCCTCCCTCCCAGTCCCTCTGCGCTCCCGCTCCCTCGGCTGGCTAGAAAAGGGGCGGGTTGGAAAAGGCTGGCTGGGTTGCTGCGGGCTGCGGGCTGTGGGCGGGTAGAGGAGGAGGAGGAGGAGGAGAGTGGAGGGTAGTGTGTAGAGAGTGTATGCGTGTGGGGCGCGTGTATGTGTGTGCGAAGAGCGAAGGGGGAGGGGAGGGAAGGGAAAGGGGCTGCAGGGGCTCTCGCCCCCTTATTTGGCCTCCCTCCCCAGTCCAACACACACCAACCGTCTCCACACAGCCCCCCACAACCCCCCAGTCCGCGCTCCTTGGGGAAGGATCGATAAATTTTTACATCACACAGGGTGCGCAGTTGAGGCTGGCGACTAGGGGCGGAGGGGCGAGGGGCGAAGGCTTTCTCTCCCCGCTTCTGCCCATAGATCGCCCTGCACCAGCTTCCTCTCTCCCATACACGCCCGCCCTCCATCATCCCTCCTCCTCTCTCTTCACCCTCCTCCTGCCTGCCTGCCCCCTCCTCCATCCCCCCACCCCTTCGTTTAAAAAGATCCCCGAGTCTTCGCCTATCTCCCTGCCTGAGAGACCACTCTGCGCGCTGCTTCGAATCCTTTTCACAAACGCATCACAAACACATTGCTAAAATTGCACATTTCTCTATCGTTCCAATATGTCGTCCTTCAGATCAAGTTTTCGTAAGCATTTAATAAGCATTCAAATTTAAAAAGCATATTTTATGGTATGTTTATCCCCAAAAACATTTTTAATATTCAAGTGTAAAGCTTAAGCATGAGCATACGCGAGATTTCTTATTTCTTTCATTCATCTATCAAACAAGATCCAAGATTAAGACCTTAATTTCTAAAGAATTATTCAAAGAAAGCCAATAACATTTAGTCGTTGGTAACAAAATGCGATCAACATTCTTGTCGATATTGTATGGAAAGATTACAAAACTGGTTGACAATTGATCGGAGGCTAACATTTTCTGCGCAAAGATTGAACAATGATGTGAGACGTTATTGTGCTAGCTCATTTTTTTTTGTTTTTGATAAGGTGTGCCAAAATATCTAACACAGAAAGCTACATCAGACTCCACCTCATTGAACAGTGCATTTCCTCTTGGGGCTGTTTCCTGGAACTATAAACACCCTCAAATTCTAACTAACTTCGGCTTA
>JASANA010008036.1:0-37240 GCA_030248095.1 Ptycholaimellus sp. GST1_10
GTAGTTGGTGCATGGTGCGGGCTTGTGGTGCTTGCTGGTGAGGAGGCAGACGATAAACAGACGACATCGATAGTGAAGCCTGTTTCAAGAACCTGGAGTGGAGGAGTGTTTGGGGGATGGCGATGCGAGTCTAGCTGTTCACCTGGCCCGGGCAGCTTCCCGGCCGGCTGGAGCAGCGGCCTGCGCACTCTGGGCGTCCAGTACGGCTGAGCCCAGACCTTCCTGGTCTCTTGCATCATCCCCTGTCTACTCTCCTTCTTCGCCTTCCCCTGGCCTATTTAGGTAGGCAGGGATACGAGAGCTTCGTGGAGGACGACGGGCAGCGCGCCTGCGTCTTCGAGGAGCTCAACATCATCAACGCCGACGAGTTCAAGACCGCCGTCAGCGTTTCAGGGGACCCTGGCATAGCTATCTCCCCTCCTTCCAAGGTCTACCCATCACCTTTTCTTCTTTCTTCAGCCCAAGCGCCAAAGGGGACCTCTAGACTCTAAGTCCCCCAGCCATTTGGTGCTAGTCATCTGAAGCTGTGACGTGTGGCTGGCGGATTGCGGTTGCAGCATGGCGACCGTCTTCCGCATGAGACGGGAGGACGAGATCGACGGCTGCTGTGGGACCTGCCAGCCGTTTGGCGCCCACTCCGTCTTCCGCATCTGCTGCTTCTCCTGCCGCTGGGTCTACTGCAACGAGGGGCTCGACGCCCTGTTCGACCCGCCCGGCAGCACCTCCAGGGATGTCTGGGACGTCCTCAACGTCATCACCAACTTGGACGGCGGCATGGACCTCGACTTCATCTGCCCTCGCTGCGTCATGCGGCGGGGAGGGGCGGTGCTGGAGCCAACCAGCCTGCTGCAGCAGGCGCACCTGGCCAGCCTGTGCATCCCCCGCTTCACCGCCATCCGACCACGGGACTACCACTACGTCGGATCCCACTACGAGCCCAACCCCAGCCTCCGCGGCCACCACTCCGCCACCGGGAGTAGCCGCCGCGGGGCAACGGCACGCAGTCCAGCAAGACGGGACGAGCAGCGAGGAGACGGCTGCCACAGCGACGACTGCCGGAGCGAGGGCCGCCGAGAGGGGTGGCGCCGGGACGAAGGACAGCGGGCCCGGGGGTCAGGAGACCGCGAGCGGATGCTGGCCAGCGCCGGGGGCCACCGCCCCGCCGCCCGCCGGCCCAGCGGGGCCCACGGCCAGACGGGCCTGGTCAGCCTCGACCAGCAGACGGGCAGCCGCTTCTTCTACGACGAGAACGGGGCAGGCGACTGGACGCGGACGCCCCAGCGTCAAGACGAGGGACGTCCGACGGGACATGCAGCGATGGCCGCCCACCGCTGGGAGGAGCGGCGCCCACGGAGCCCGTCGTACTACAGCCCGGTCAGCCTCGCCCGGTCCGACCGAGTCCAGGACTGGCTGCGGCAGTCCCCGGAGCCGGACGTGTGGCGGCCACTGCGGGGCCTGGACAGTCCCGGGGGCAGATCTCCGCCTCCGCCCTACCGGCCGCCGTCCATCCCGTTCGAGGACCTGCCGCCGCTAGGCCTCCCGCCTCCGCTTCTGCCGACACCGGCGAGGCAGCCTCCTGGACCCCGACCAGGCGCCCTTCCGCCGCTGTCACCGATTCCAGGCCAGGAGGCCCAGCGGCCGGAGGGTAGCCTGCGCAGTGCTTGGCCCCTGTCCCCTCACGAGCGGGACCAGTTTGAGAACAGGTCCCAGCTCGGGGGCGGCAGCCGACGCTCGTCGAGGCAGTCCAGAGAGAGCAGACGGCCACTGCTCAGCCCACGCTCTTCGGCTTCCGCCTCAAGCCAGAGCCGGGGCCCAGCTTCCAGACGGTCAGAGAGTCGCAGCCGAGGGCCGTCCTCAGGGCGATCGAACACGCCTCCGCCCAGCCGCCAGACGCGGAGCTCGAGGCGAGGAGGCGAGCAACTGGAGGACCTGCAGGCAGAGGTCCTGCGGGCCACGGCGGCCGCCCTGCAGGCCATGACGCTCCGCGAGGGGCGCCAGGGCAACCAAGCCCGCCGCGACACCGGCCTGCCCAAGTGGAAGCGGGGCCCAGAGGTGTTCGACGGCGAGGACATCACCCAGTATGCACGCTTTCGCAACTGGGTCCGCTCCGTCCTCGACTGCAGCGGGGCGTCCGAGAGGGAGCGTTTCTACCACCTCTACAATGCCCTCAAGGGGCGGGCCAAGGAGAAGGTGGCCCAGCTGGACCCAGGCATGGAGGGCAGCTACGCGCGGGCCAAGCGGATCCTGGACGCAACCTACGACCGCGAGGACCTCCTCCAGTCCGCCCTGTTCCAGCAGCTCGCGGAGCTAGAGCCGGCGGCAGACGGGGACCTGACCAGCCTCGAGTCCCTCTCCGACAAGCTCACGGCCATCGACGCCAGCCTGAGAGCGGCCGGGGTTGCCGAGGCCTCCATCGACGCCCACGGCTTCACAGCCTTCGCCAAGCTCCCCCCGGACCTCGCGAAGACGATCCAGCGGGAGAGAATCCGGCGAGGAGAGCGCCCGGTTCCCAGCATGGCCATGCTCTTGAAGGAGCTCCGCACGGAGATCAACCTCCTCCACCACTGCGGGCCCACGGCGACCGGGCAGCGCAAGGAGGCGGGACTGGACGTGCTCAACATTGCCGCCTCCAAGGGGCCAAGCAAGAGGCCAGCCTCAGGCCCGGCCAAGCAACAGGCCTCCGGGGCGGGCGCGGCAAGCTCGGGAAGCTCAGCCGGCGCCTTGCAGGAGCAGCGGCCTAAGCGGAAGGGCGGCAAGGGCTTCGTGCAGTGCTGCCGGCTCTGCAGGGAGTCGGGACACTGGCCCAAGGACTGCCCCAAGTACCCTACGGCCGACAAGCGCTTCGAGTTCGCCAAGAACGAGAAGAAGTGCTTCAACTGCCTCGGCGGCGGTCACCAGACGAAGGACTGCCGGTCGAAGTTCAAGTGCCGCACATGCAAGGAGGCCCACCACAGCAGCCTCCACGGTGCCCGGGGCCTGAAAGGCCCGGGCGGGGAGGCCAGTGCAGCGACAGTGGGCGGCGGCAAGACCGATGGGCTGCACAGCATCCTCGCCACCTTCGAGCCGCCCGTCAACCGCCCGGGGTCCAACTCAACGGTCCGGGCCTGGGCACTGCTGGACAGCGCGGCCAGCCGGGTCTGGATCACCGACGCCCTCATGGACCAGCTACGCCTTCACCGCCTGCCGCCTGTCAGCATTGAGGTGGCCTACGCTGGTCACGAAACCTAAACAAAGTTCATCAGGTCCCACCCGGTCCTGATTGAAATGCGAGACCAGCGCGGTGGCTGCCTCGAGCTGCAGGCGTACACAGCGGCCGCGGTCTGCCCCGACATCCTCCTCGGCGGTTTCCGCATCAAGCCCAGCCTCATCGACGGCATCGGGGGCGACGACCGCCGCTTCGAGAACGAGCCAACGCCGGCCCTGCGCAGCTTCAACGTGCAGCTCCTCGTCGGCCTCACCGCCTACCACAAGGTGCTCGGGACGGATGGGATCGCCGTCACCGACCTCTTGGTCACCTACGACTCCGCCTTTGGGCGGATCCTCAAGGGAGCCATCAGGAGCGAGGAGTGCGAGGTGGTGAGTCCGCACAGCCGCCACGCCACCACCTGCCTCGTCCTGGACCAGCCACTCACCTTCCCTCAGCTCTTGCGCCGCCACACAGCCCTGGAGGAGGTGGGGTTCGTGAAGGACGCGGATCTGCACACCACGCGGCAGGACGAGCGGACGGCGCAGTTGCTCAAGGAGGTGACCTGCGACGAGAGCGGCGCCTTCACCGTGCCCATCCCGTTCAAGCCCGGCGCCCACACTCTGGCGACCAACTTCGGCCAGGCGTTCGCACGGGCCCAGCGGACCCACGACCGCCTCTCGGCAGAGGAGCGGGACACGTACTACGGCGAGTTCGAGAAGCAGGCCACCGAGGGCGTCATCAAGCCCGTCCCAGACGGACAGGCACCCAAGGGGCTCGTCCACTTCCTCGCCCACTTCAAGGCCCCGGGCGGCAAGAAGTGCCGCCCGGTCGTGGACGCCTCCTCCAAGTGCGGGAATCCCAGCAGGTTGCTCAACGACCTCATCGAGACCGGCCCCAACCTGCTGACGGACCTGCTCGCAGTCCAGCTGGCCCTCCGCCAGGGCCGGTTCGCCTTCTCCGCCGACATCCGGGCGGCGTTCTACGAGATGCGAGTCCAGCCACACCAGACCGATGCCCTACGCGTGATCCTGCCGGTGGACAAGACCAAGCCCATCTCCCGCAGCAACTACGCCATCTGGCGCTACACACGCGTCATCATGGGCTGCGTCGCCAGCCCGTGGCTCCTGCAGGCCTGTTTGCGCAAGCTGGTGGCAGACACCGTGGAGGGCAGCGAGCACCACGGACTCAGCGTCGAAGAGCTGAACAAGGTGCCAGCGGCGACGTACGCCGACAACGTGATCTGGTCCTTCTCCAGCGAGAAGGAGGGCCTCAGGGTGGCACGAGGCCTCCGGGGGCTGTTCGCGGCGGGTGGCTTTGAACTCAGGAAGTTCGCCAGCAACTGCAAGGGGCTGATCGAGGCCCTGCCCGAGGACGCTCACCTGGACGAGGAGCCCGTGGGGGCACTGGGGCTGCGGTGGTGGACAGAGGAGGACGTCCTCTCCCTCCAGCCAGCCAAGTTCGACGACGTCGGCGACCATCCCACAGCCCGGGAGCTGTGCAGCGCGGTGGCCAGGACGTTCGAGCCCTTCGGCCTCGCGGCCCCGGTCGTCCTGGCGGGCCGGCGCCTGATGCAGCAGTCGCACCCGGCCTGCAAGTCCTGGGACAGCAAGGTCCCCGAGGAGGTCGCGGCGGGCTGGCAAGCCCTGCGGCCGAACCTGGAGGGCCTGGCCGCCCTCCGAGTTCCCCGACAGTTTGAGGCCCGGCCGGGGCCCGCGGTCCTGGCGGTCTTCTCGGACGCCAGCCTGGCCTCCTACGGCTTCGCCATCTACCGGGCGACGCCCGGCAAGGGCGAGGCCACGCTCCTACTGGCCAAGGCCCGACTCGTACCCACCAACCCCAAAGGCCTCATCCTCACCGTTCCCCGTCGCGAGCTGTGGGCAGCCGTGGCGGCGAGCAGAGCGGCAGCAGGCCTGCGGAAGGTGCTGGGCGGCTTCGGCTCCATCGTCCACTTCATCGACAACGCGGCGGTCCTGGCCTGGGTCCGCGCGGGTGAAGCCCCCCGCGCCTACGAGAGCCGCCGGGTGGTCGAGATCGCGGAAGCAACGCCGACGGCCACCTACGCCTACGTGGCCTCCGAGCTGAACCCAGCCGACTGGGTCACCAAGGCCCGGACCAGCGCCGAGCTGCTCCAGTCCACCCTCTTCCACGAGGGCCCCGCCTTCCTGGCCCTTCCACGCGCCCAGTGGGAGGAGGCCGCGGGCGGGCCCGGCCCGGCCGGGGAGCTCCTGGCGACGACGGCGGAGGCGGCCCCGGCAGGGCTGCTCGGGCTGCTAGACCTGAGCCACTTCAGCAACCTGCGACGGCTGCTCACGGTCGCCGCCATCATCCTGCGCATCCTCCAACGGCGAGGGGGACCGGCGAGGGCTCCGCCGCAGGCGCCGACGCCGTGGACGCCGGCGGACACGCCCTCGTGGGACGAGCGGCAGCCAGCGTACTCGCGCCTCATCCAGGAGGTGCAGCGGCAGGCCTATCCGGAGCTCTGGGAGTTCCTGCAGGACGAGGCCCTGGCGACACCGGAGGGCAAGAACCAGGCGCGACAGTTCGGGGCCCATCTCGACGACGGCTTCATTCGCGTCGGGAGTCGGTTCGGGGAGTACGAGCCGGCGGCGGACAAGAAGCCGCCCATCCTCCTGCCCATCAAGCATCCCTTCACCGTCCTCATCATCTTGCATGTGCATACCACGAACGTGCACGCCCCGGCGACGACCACGCTCGGGGTGCTCCGGCTGCAGTTCTGGGTCACCGGCGGGGTGCAGGCAGTCTCCCGCGTGCTCCGCTCCTGCGCCCTCTGCCACATCGCCAAGGCTTCCCTCCCGGCCCTGCCGCCGCTGGGGGCGCTGCTGCCCGAGCGACTGGACTTCTCCGGCCCGGCCTTCTCCAGCGTCCTCGCGGACCAGCTGGGCCCCTTCTACACCTACGCCCACCGCACAGCGCTCGGCCGCAAGCGCTGGCTGATGGTGTTCACGTGCGCCTCCTTTCGGGCAGCCCACGTGGAGGTCCTCTCCGACTACAGCGGGGAGGCGGCCTCGTTTGCCCTCGAGCGCTTCTGGGCGCGACGGGGCCTCACGCGACAGACCATCTGGCTGGACCAGGCCAAGGCCTTCATCGGCGCCATCGGGTTCTTCCGCCACGCCCTGCCCAAGGACGCCAACCCGCCGCTGGACGTGTCGGAGTTCGCCGCCCGTCACCAGCTCACCTTCAAGCTCGGGCCCGTCCGCGCCCCATGGTACATGGGAGGGGTGGAGCGGGTCAACAAGATGGTCAAGGACAGCCTCCGCCCGGCGCTCTGGCACCGTCGCCTCACCGACGAGGCCTTCACCACCCTTGCCTGCCGCGTGGAGGCCACGCTGAACAACCGGCCTCTCGTCCCGCTCAGCTCCGACCCGGACGACTACCGCGTCCTCTCGCCGGCCGCGCTGATGACGCCCCAGATCGCGGAGCAGCCCTGTGCGGTGGAGGCCGACTTCCCAGGCCGCTTCCGCGCCCTGTACCACGCGCGCAAGGCTGCCTACAACGCCTTCCGACAGCGCTTCAAGACCGAGTACTTGGGCATGCTCAGGGCCCGCCATCTCGCCGACGCCGCCCGCCGCCGCCGGACTCCGGCCGCCTGCCTCTCCGTGGGGCAGCCCTGCCTCCTCGCGGAGGACGACGACCCCCGGCATCAGTGGCGCATCGTCCGCATCACCGGCCTCCGCCCCGATCCAGCCGGTGTCGTCCGCTACGCCGACGTCGCCGGCGCCGGTGGCTACAAGGCCCGCCGGTCCATCGCGCACCTGCTGCCCACCGAGGTCTCTCAACCTCTGGTGGCAGCCGGTGCTTCAGGTGCTCTGTCTTCCTCTGCTGACTCAACGGCGGCAGGGGGAATTTTGCAAGGGCGTCTGGTGGGGCCAGAGGCGGACGGGGGCGGCATGGGCGAGGACGCGGCCAGCGGGGCCAGCTCCAACGAGCTCAACGTCGTCGACTAGGCCGGCGCCCTCTCTACTTCATCATCTTTCCTCCTCTCTGCAAGCGCATCTGGTAGAGCCATGGGCAAAAGCTCAGGCCTACCATTTGTTTCCGGTGGTCTTTTCCCTTTCTTGTTCGCGGTGTCCTGCCCTGGCTGACTGCAGCTGGAGGCCGAGTGGGGCATCATCTTCGGAGCCGCCGAGTACGTCCTCGGCGACTGCGCCGGCTTCAGCGCTGGCATCATCCTTCTACTCTCCTTCCTCACCCTCCCACCCGACCTTCGCGGCCTACGCAAGCTTCGAATGCGTCTTTTGGTGGTGCTTTGGGTGCAAACCCGGGCCTACCGGGCGCTTGCGGTGCCCACTTTACTCTTTCTGTTCTGTTTCTGCTCTGCGATTTGCTGCAGCTGATCGGGGAGCAGCTGGCCTTCATCGTCTTCTTCACTTCTGTCGCACAGGCCGTCAACAGCTCCGTCGGCGGACCTCAAACCCTTCCTTCTGCTCCCTCACCCTACCTCCCCATCTTCCCTCTGTCAGCCTGTTCTTCTTGCATTTTGCGCTGGTGGAGTGATTGTGGAGAACGCCTCGCTTAGCACCATGCGAGTGGCCCTTCGGGGAGGCTGCCTTTGGGCGGTCCGTGGAAACTGGTCACAGGACCTGGCCACGATTGCTCTGCCTTTTACGCTTTCGCCTCCCCCCGAGGGCATCGGAGGACATTGTTTTGTTCATTAGTCACCTCAATTCTAGCCTCAATGCTATTTTGTGAGATTCGTCTAGCCTAGCCATTCAGTCTGTGAGCATCGCCCAGATTTAGCCATTCAGGTGCTGCATTTTTACGTTTCTATGCCCAGTTTATCTAGCAGGGATATCGCATTAGCTTTCGGTGCATCCTTTAGCGGTCGTTGGAGACTAGTCTGCATTCTACCTGGCATTCTACTTAGCAGTCGACATGGCATTTTATCCGGTACTCCATTTGGCATTCTGCTTTGGCACCAGCCTCCTTTGTCTGCAGAGTTCGGGTGATCGTTGTCGTGATCCATTCCTCCTGCTCGGGCTAGACCCGTCTCTGCCTTTCTGCTGTGCACTTCTGCTTGTGTCAGCGGCCTTGTGGCCTTCCGCCTCCCCCCGAGGCTATTGCGCGTCGAATAGTAGTTGGTGCATGGTGCGCTCTTTTGGTGCTTGCTGGTGCGGAGGCAGACGATAACAGACGACAGCGATAGCTTTTCCAAAGCTTTAAAATGGTTGTAACGAAAAAGCATTAAAAACATGGCGCCAGAAAGGCGCAGAAGGAGACAAAGGAGGGACGACACGAGCTGAGCTCTAGTAGGGTAGAGACAGCTGATGCAACAGCGCAGGAGGCAACAACTCTGAGGTAGAGTATGCTGCTAAAGAACCACCCGCTCCCCCAACAGCGATCATTCACAAATACTTCTTTCTTTCACTTCGAAAGAGAAGTTAGCTATAGCAAAAAAAAAAAAAAAACGTAGAACGGCAGCGCAACACCACAAAGCAGAAGCAAGACATAGGTATACATATGCAAAACTGAAGATAAAGAATAACACTACCACTTTCAGCAACAAAACGGCAAAACGCAACAGATCAACAAAAAGAACAAAATAAATACAAAAAAACCAAACAAATACTGATTGCGTTAACCCTTTATCCCAACAACACACTACTCCATCATCCACCCAAAAGAAATGCTGAAAGCTCTGGAAGTATTCTGCGCTTGTTGCATTGATGACGCTTTTCCTTCAGAGCATAGCTGCAACTGACTTGGTCTTATATAACTGGGAGACTTCTGAAAATAAAGGAGCTCTGAAAATTAGAGAATTTTCGGCACAAAGGAGAGAAAAAAGAGGATAAATATTATGCGAAGAGACTGACAGAGGTGGCATAGACAGAGATGCAGTGTTCTTAATCGATTTTGCATATAATGATCCTTGCATGGAGACAGGATGCGGTGATAAAGAAAGTGCCTGGTAGGCCGTTTTGAACTTGCGAACCTCATGCTGAGCAAGACGGCCATCTGTCCTCTACTCCAGCATCGTCTTATTTTTAGAGCATGAATGTGAGCAATAAACTTTGCGCCGTATCTTGCAATTAAGACCTGTGAATTGATGAGCAATGAATCAGCGTAAGCCTTGAAAACGAAATTAAAGTGAGAATGACCTGAGAGAAGTTGTACTGGATGTGCAGCAGCTGCAGCATTTGGGTCGTCAATGTTTAAAAGTCAGTCAGAGGGAAAGGCTGCTGCAGGGAGATTGTAGCCGTCGTAGGAGAGACTGAGTTCCTGAATAGCGGAATCCTGAAGCCCTGAGTAATGCAGTCCCAGCAGGAACAGATAACGGCCGCCTAGAACCATGTATTTTAACTCTCACTTTGTAAAATGTGAAATTCAAAAGCTTTTTAAACATGTTTGCCGTTGTTGCTGCTGTGCTAATGTGATGAGGCTCCAAAGAGCAATTTGGGCGAAAGTAGAGGCATCAGGTATTGGCACCGCTGCATCTAATCATCACAGAAACCAATGCCTCAATAATGATAGTGTATTATGCTTAATATTCTGCTAAAAGGGTCAAATGCGGCGGTGAAGCTCTCCTTACAGGACCTGATCCTAGCGAGAAGAGTTTCTGGGACCATGAATGCCCTGTCCACAGCGGCCAGTTGATAACGGCCAGCTAGAGCCTGTTCATGCAATATTACTGGAGCCCTAAACTCCCATACTTGCTCTTAGTATATTGAAAAAGGAAAGAATATAATGTCACCTTTTGATGCGCTGCAACGATGGTCTATGCCTTGGTTGGACAACCAGCACCTTCAACAAAACTTACGTCAACTGCCTCACAACTACCAAAATCCGTTTTTGTCGGTTTACTTCGTCACTTATTCCAATTGGGCTGGCGCGAGTGAGCGTTAGCGAAGTGTCAGTGCCAAACCCCTCTTTTCGACCCATGTGTATGTTTTGAGGGTTATTGGTAGATCTTGATTTTGATAATGCTGTTGATAGACATAGAAAGCTCCAATCGTTTTAATTTTTTTCATTTGAAAAATCAACATCGAATTGACCATTGTTTTTTATCTTTTGACTTTTGCATACAGCGGTTTATTTTACCATGAAAATTGCCAAAAACTATTTGTACGAACTCCTTCTCCTTCTCCTTCTCTTTCTTCTTGTTGCGACATCTGCATTTTGTTTTTGGGTGCAATTAGCGGTTTCATATTGAACATTTGGCTGGAAGGAACGAGAAAGTAATGGAGGAGAAACATGAGTAGAATGGGTATGTGTTGAAGAGTGTTGAGTCAGGTAGAAGCTGTCGTTGTTCAGCAAGGGCAAAGGACATGAAGCAGAGATTGAAGGAATACTCGCAAGGAGCAATATTGTACGCATTGGTGGAAAGGAGCTTTCTGTGACGAGCATCAGCCTTATCAAACATGAGATCTAGCAATAAACCCTAAAACGTACATCTTGGTCGAAAAGAGGGTCTGGGCGCTGACGGTTCGCTTCACTCCCTCGCGCCAGCCCAATTAACTGATGTGTTAATCTAATCATATATCTGGTACCATTGGCAGGCCAAATGTGAGTCTCTTTTCTCCAAAATTTGGAATTGCCTCGAGTAAAAAGTCAAGGAAATACAATTTCTACTAGTGGAATCTGCTGCTTGGACAGTTGCATTTTGTTTTTGGCGCGCAGTTCAGTGTCTCTGTGCATGCGCGCCCAAAAACAAAATGCAGATGATGCAGCAGATTCCACTAGTAGAAATTGTATTTCCTTGACTTTTTACTCGAGGCAATTCCAAATTTTGGAGAAAAGAGACTCACATTTGGCCTGCCAATGGTACCAGATATTTCTTCCACTTTTAATATAATATAAAATGTAAAAATACAAATTTTATATTGTTGGTTATATATTTATTTAAGATTTTATTAAATAAAAAAATTAATAAAAAACTTATTTATAAAATTTAACGAAAAGCAAAAATTCAAAAATGAAAATTATAATGCAAATTCATTAGCAAATTAACATATTTTTGAGGAATTTTCTTGACTAAAACTCAGGGATATCGATTTTTTGGTCTGCCGATGGTACCACATATTACTTCTACTTTTAAGATGAAAAAACAAAAAATTTGGCTCAAGGAAGGTTTGAACCTGGTCATCTCAGAATCGAGTCCCATAGACAAGCCACTTGACCATACAGCCGCATTACTTCCTTTGTTTTGGACAATTCGATGATGCTCTTTCCAATGCAAAAAGAATCAGAACGATTGGATTCTTCTGTGAGGAGCAGGAGCCTTATCAATTTTAAGATCTAGCAATAACCCCGAAAACGTACACCTGGGTCGAAAAGAGGGGCTGGGCGCTGACGGTCGCTATGCTCCCTCGCGCCAGCCCAATTTTGACATTTTTAAATCAAATTATCAAGCGGACTGATGATTTTTTTCAGGAAAAGATTGGTGCCGTTGCGAGCAGTACGTATTTTTATTTCTAACTGAAGCTCCGCTTCCCTCAGCTCACTGCCATCCAAGTCAAACCAGCCAAGGAAACCATGTCCCTCTGACAGGTCTTCATGCTTTTCACTTCTCTCATCCGCAACCGGTGCCTTTGCAAGGGCCATATTTCTGCAGGTCATAAGTATGTATGCCGAAAGAGTTTTGGAAGAGGTCTAGGACTAGAACACGGCCATTGCAAATCATTTGTCAAATCTTCTGCGAACACTCGATGGGAAACCCAAAAGTCATTATTTATTTTTGACCGCGGAGCGGCCCGAAGGGCCGCTCCGCGGTCTATAGAGCTTACTAAATTTTTGTCCTCATGTATATATATATATATATATATTTCTGGAAATGCTGGTCCTCACCGAATTCTCAACGGATTGGGACAAACTTTTTTTTTCCTGAAAGGTAATGCAATTTTAGGAAGATCTGGAGGGGTGAAACCGGTTTCCGAGCATTTGAAACATTACTTATTTGGGTAGAAAGGCTTGAAAATTGCAATATACAGTTTTTGCGCTCTAGCACCTGTAATCTTGAGAATTGCACAGAAGACTTGAGTTTTTTTGTTCACAAGTCATATATAGCAATTCCAAATCTGTGCTTACTTTTGAAAATGGTTGAGAAACCACAGACTTACCCTCTTGAGTGACAAACTTTCATGCATGGCAATGGAATCAATAATCAGTAACAGCTGAACGGCTCAGAATTGAACAGAAGACTTGAGTTTTTTTGTTCACAAGTCATATATAGCGATTCCAAATCTGTGCTTACTTTCGAAAATGGTTGAGAAACCACAGACTTACCCTCTTGAGTTACAAACATTCATGCACGGCAATGGCATCAATAATCAGTAACAGCTGAACGGCTCAGAATTGAACAGAAGACTTGAGTTTTTTTGTTCACAAGTCATATATAGCGATTCCAAATCTGTGCTTATACTTTCGAAAATGGTTGAGAAACCACAGACTTACCCTCTTGAGTGACAAACTTTCATGCACAGCAATGGCATCAATAATCAGTAACAGCTGAACGGCTCAGAATTGAACAGATGACTTGAGTTTTTTTTTCACAAGTCATATATAACGATTCTAATTATGTGCTTACTTTTGAGAATGGTTGAGAAACCGCAGACTTTCCCTCTTGATTTTTGTTCGCAAGTTGTATATAATGATTCCAAATCTGTGCTTATTTTTGAAAATTGTTGAGAAACCACCGAATTTTACTTTTGAGATGCAATGATCACCTTACAGCAGAATTTTTCCTTAATTTTTGGATTTTACTACATGTGGAGGTGTAAGCGCTCCGCGGTCACTTATTGCGCTTTGCGCCATATACTTGTTCATCATCAAAATACATTTTTTATTTTTACTGATTTTAGGTGCAGCAACAACGGCGCTCCTCAAAATTCCAACTAAAAAGCAAATGAATTCAAACCTCTAAGTGGTCTGGTCCTTGCTGGACAAACTGCGGGGTGGGTTTGCGGTGGCTCACATGCTTCATTCCTGACTACCGTGGCTGAGGTTTGACTCGTAACTCTGTCCCAAGCTTCCACTATTACCGTGTCTCAAAATCAAAGGTCAACTACAACCAACATCAGCGCAGAGTTCATCAGCCCTTCGACAGCTAGACAAACATCGCTGCTTTTATTGCGTTTTCAATCTCATTTGCCATGCCCACAAAGGGATAATTTTAATCTTAGATTTGAATCACAAGAAGTGTCGCAAATCTTCATCTCAAGTGTAATCAGGCGGAACTTGTCACCACAATCATCAAAGTGCTCTCTGTCAAATCGCCTACGAAAGGCTCACTTTAGCTCTGTCACAAAATAATTGTTAAAAGTGGATAGTTGCAGGTGAAATTTGTCAGCTACTGAAATCGGTGCGAAAGCTTTATGCAAATTTGGAGCGTGCAGCCTTGGCCAGAGATAGCCACAGCTTTTCTCCTCAGGTTAACATGCAGCCATGCGATCTACCTAGCGCGAGAATCAATGCTTCAGATTTCAGATTCAGAGCCAGGTTCAGATGGTCATGTCCTTCGCTTCCTAGCTGAGGCCCCCATTGACGCCGGCCAAATGACTTCCATGAAAACGGTCATCCATCATGACTAGGCTGGCTTTTCATATTTCGTATATGCTGCCAGATGGATTATCTTTTGCAGTTATGTGGATGTGCAGTGAATTTGCTCACTTGCCATCCAGGAGAAGCGGTGAGTAAAAAATGGGCAACAAACTTGGCCGTCTCATCGCCAAATACTCTGTCAATAAGAACGTTGACTTCATCCTCTGCATTGTACCCAACGACAATCATCGGGACGAATTCGTCCATCACATTCGTCAGTGGCAACACCATCATGCAGCGCATCAAAAGGTGACATTATATTCTTCCTTTTTCAAAATGTTAAGAGCAAGTATGGGAGTTTAGGGCTGCATAAAATTGCATGAACAGGCTCTAGCTGGCCGTCATCAACTGGCCGCTGTGGACAGGGCAATCATGGTCTCAGCAACTCTTCTGGCAAGGATCAGGTCCTGTAAGGTAAGCTTCACCGCCACATTTGACCCTTTTAGCAGAATATTAAGCAGAATACACTATCATTATTGAGGCATTGGTTTCTGTGATGATTAGCTGCAGAGATGCCAATACCTGCTGCCTCTACTTTCGCCCAAATTGCTCTTTGGAGCCTCATCACATTAGCACAGCAGCAACAATGGCAAACATGTTTAAAAAGCTCATGAATTTCAAAGTGAGAGTTAAAATACATGGTTCCAGGTGGCCGTTATCTGTTCCTGCTGAGACTGCATATCCCAGGGCTTCAGGACTCCGCCATTCAGGAACTCAATCTCTCCTACGACAGCTACCATCTCCCTGCAGCAGCCTTTCCCTCTGGCTGACTTTTAAACATTGACGACCCAAATGCTGCAGCTGCTGCACAGCCAGTACAACTTCTCTCAGGTCATTCTCACTTTGATTTCGTTTTCAAGGCTTATGCTGATTCATTGCTCATCAATTCACAGGTCTTGGTTGCAGGATACGGCGTAACGTTAATTGCTCACATTCATGCTCTAAAATATGACGATGCTGGAGTAGAGGGCAGATGGCCGTCTTGCTCAGCCTGATGTTTGCAAGTTTGAAACGGCCTACCAGTCACTTTCTTTATCACCGCATCCTGTCTCCATGCAAGGATCATTATATGCAGAATCGATTAAGAACACTGCGTCTCTGTCTATGACACCTCTGTCAGTTTCTTCACGTAAGATTTATTCTCTTTATTCTCTCCTTTGTGCCGAAAATTCTCTAATTTTCAGAGCTCCTTTATTTTCAAAAGTCACCCAGTTATATAAGACCAAGTCAGTTGCAGATATGCTCTGAAGGAAAAGCGTCATCAATGCGACGAGCGCAGAATACTTCCAGAGCTTTCGGCATAATCATTCAAACTCCCTTCAAAGGGTGGATAGCTCGCAATAATGCACGTTATCCCGCACAATGCAGCTAAAAGACGAAACCTCGTCAATGTAAGCATTCATTTAGCAATTTCATTCTGCAACTTCATTCTGCATCTGTTGCAGCTTTGCTGTTTTGCCTCACTAAATTTGGACAGTATTAATCGCTACTACTTCCAAGTGTCGCATCTGGCAAAGTATATCTTGGACCTGCTTTGCCGTATTGCGGTGACACCTCCAGGTCCGACTTCATTTTATCCTATTTTGCTAAACTCAACCCTCTTTTAGGAAGTGAAAACAGATATTTGATCTGAATGACCCTTGCCGAGTGCAACGTGGCACTTTCTCAGCATCACAACCTATCACCTATAGAGTTAACGCCTCCTGACACTGCTTCAGGCTGCTCATCTCGACCTTCAGCAGCAACTCGTCTGGTCCACCGCCCTGTATCCTTCTGCAGTCTTTTTTCTGTGCGACCAATGATTCTAAATGACTCAATTCCAGGCACAACCGTTTTAAGGCTTGGAACAAGCAAGAATGACGGAAGTAGCTGGACAGATGAAGCAGGGCGGTGCAGATGCTGCGTGAATGGAGCCCCTCAATACATCGCAAATTCTTTGCATCTACCCAATCGGTTCATCTTTGTCTTAGGCCAAACTATAAACTGCTAAGGCATAGTTTCTGGATTTCAATTTGACTACCGCATCAATTTTTTTTGGAATCGTCAAAATTTGAGGTATTGAAAATACAGGCTCTGCTGAAAAGGCCAGGAGCGAACGCCGTGTCCATTTTCCCGGGGCAAAAAACTCAGTTCAGCCCTGAGTTTCTGCAATGATTCAATTGATTGGAGATGAATCGATGAAATAATAAACTGACTGAATTGATTGCAGGTCAATCGCTGGATGAGACAACAGTCATGACGTTAGCTTAACGACAGACAAACCTGCTCAGGTATAGCACCTTAGCCATTAATTTCCACTTTTCTCCAGTCTAGTCTACACAAGAGATGTGTAAAATTAAATGCTGGACAGGTTCTGATTGCAGGCAATCTACGTGGGCCCAAGCCGGGAGAAGCTCAGCCAGCCTCTTCAGTGAAAATCAGCCCTATTTGGCAGGGCAGGGCCAAATAGGGCTGGCAGGGCAGGGCAGGGCAAAGATGATAAAGGAGAAGGTGGAGAAGAGCTGCACTGGCAGATTCTCTCACGTATCTATTCTTTGTCTTCACAGTAGCCCTAGAATCCTAAAGTTGAATTTGTAGGCCAGTGAAAAGGCAAGCAGGCAGAGCGTAACGAAGATAGGACGAGCGAATGTTTCGAACAGAGAAGTTCTGCTTCAGCAACTTCTTCCACTGCCTCCAGCTGGAGATCGAAGGACGTTGGTGGAGATGCACTGAGCAGTACTACATGTACGATTGCGCCAGTGTGCTTTCTTACCTTCAACTTGTTTCATATTTTCCAACCAACCCTTCTTGGCAGAAGAGTCCAGGGATGAAGCAACAGTGGAGGTTATTCTTCCCACACAGAACCCGATGAAGGTCAAGAAGTAATTTAATTTCTTCCCGAACTGAGTGTAGTGTTGATATAAATGCAGCTTGGGAACGGTGTTCGATTCCAAGGACGCAGAGGGCGATGAAGGAATGGGAAGCGATGTGGGAGGCCAACGAGGCCAATTATCGCCAGAACGAGGCTTTCCGCATTGAGCTTTTTCGCACCAAACCAGCCAACACGTTAGCCCCTATTTCTTCCCCTTTTCCTTCCTTCCTTGCAAAGCAGACAATTGGACCAGCCTCTTGGAGCAAAAATTATTTCAATCAAAATTTGAATCAGAAAAGCTTAGTAAAGGTTAGTAAACAGACACACTCTTATGTTTTCTTCTCTCAGAGAAGCTTCTGAGCCAGGAAAAAAATAGGTGCGTGAGATTGGAGGACCGAAGCTGGGTCTTCGGGCTGGGACGGGTGGCGGCTTGGTCGATTAAGTACAAAGGTGTGAAAATGTGTTGCAAAATGTGTCTCCTCAATTTGTTGCAAATTCTCCGACTCCACATACTCGGTTCAACTTTGTTTTCGCTAATAGTGGATATCATTTTTTCAGCTAATTGTGGATATCATTTTGATTTCCGCATAAATACTGATTGATTGCATGATCAGATTTCAGTCAACCTACGTGTGGAAGAAATAAGCCAGTCATCTGGGATGTCCTGCCTCGCCCAGATTCATTCAATCTGGAACAGAGCTGATGTTTGGTTTGCGACTACGACATTGCTGCCATAGCCAATGACAATTGACGAACTTTTCATCCATTCACTCAGGCATGCCAACCTCTATCATCATTAAATCTCACATCAAGGCTGGCTTTTTCAGAGTGTGTATTTCGGAGAAATAAAGGTTTCACATCACAAAGCTGAAGCTGAACGGGTGGCTGGCTTTTGCTGAGTTTTGCTTCATGCGTCACTAGCCCAACCTGTATCCTAACCACTTAGAAATAAGGTTTGGGATCCTCTAAGAAGGTTTTGGCAGCGGCTTTAATTTATGCGAGTGGTTCAGGGGGAGGCTCAGCTGGAGGTTCTCAAGGTCCTCCTCAGAGCCCAGCCCAGCTCAGGGAGGTGACGAGGATTCCGGAGCCACCCAACGCCCTCCCCTTCGCCTGGCCTCCAGCAAGAGCCCCTACTCCGGCTCCCGTTCCCCGCTTTCCAAGACCACTCAGGTTGCCTGGACTTCGAAAGCACTGCATAGGAATGACTGAAAGAAAGTGATGTTGGTCTGTAGTTGACGGGCGGACAGTGATGATCACCAACACCGGCAGGCATCTGACAAATTCAGCTTGTGACGCAGCAGTAGTTGCGGCGATCGGGCGCCCGTTGCTCTTCGCCGGACCCGATCGCAAAATGGGCAACGTTGTCGGCCAACGCCAGCCCGACTACACCTCCTACACCATCACGATCGCCACCAGTGCATACGCTCATCGGCTTTACGCCCGCCTCAACTTGGGTACAATCCCTATCCGCCACATTCAAATACATTCTGGTTGGAAACAAATGTGGATAGCAATTTCCACATATATAGAAATCAAGAACCAAAAAAATTGAGGTGAAAAACCCAAGAGGATGCAGCATGCTGGTTGTCTACGTGGTGGGTACGAAAGAGGCCTGGCAGCAGGGCGCCCTTCCTCGCAGCAGGGCCTGGCCCCTGCGGCAGCCGCGGCCATAGCGGCGGCCATGGCCCAGGCCACGCAGATGCTGAGTGCGGCGGTGCGTCAGATCATCCAGGAGGCCAGCCGCCACCAGCATATCCAGGCGGCCAGCTCAGCCACTGCTCCTCAGCATCAGGCCTCCTCAGTACTGCTATCTCCCACTAACAGAAATGCCCTTCAGGTGTGTACCGCTCAGTTTCAAAATTAGCACATTTTCAGACGGCACTAAGTTTCACTATACTAACTCTATCTAAGCCTAAGCCTGTGCCTAAGCCTAAGCCTTAACTAAGCCTAAGCTAAAACTAAGCGCAAGCCTTTTGGAAAAAGAGGGTATTTTTGAAAGTGAGCGGTAAACGTCTGAGCCCCAGAAATGAACTGGCAGTGCAGAGTATGGCTCATGAGTAGTCAACAATTTAAAAACAACAATATGGCATTTTAGGGGTATTTTGGGGGCCTCATGCGCAAGTGTATTTGCATAAAACTTCAGATAAATGATGGTGCAGGCGGTGTCCAGTCTGGAGGCCTCGGCTGCAGATACCAGCATCGCTGGCGGCCCCGACGACAGCGCTTCAGCAGCACCAGGTACACGGCAGCAGGCAATTCGCCAATGTCTCACCAACATGTCTCTACAAGGCTATGGAAGTTGAAACGTTTCAATACTGATGGATTCATGGCTAAAAACGTCGACCACCTATTCATCCAGTCGTTAAGGTATACTACCATCCTTCCACATTTTATTTTATGATACTTCTTGCATTTGTAGAGTCGGCATTTCGTATGCTTTCCTTATATCGCTGCAAAAGTCTGAGCTGAGTGGTGCTGGTCGTAGCTGAGTCCCACTTCATGCCCAGCCTGCCCTTACGTACCATCTGGTATGCATGGCATTACATCTTTCGTCTAAGCAAGGTTTTTTCTTCCCTCACCCATTCTGACCCTGTCAGTGGCACTTTTACGCAGATGACAAAATGGTGAAGCTGTTGAAAAAGAAGCACAAGTCATCGGACTTAGCTCTTCTCCTTGTCATCTGTCGCGAGCTGCCAAATGATGAAGTATTGGCCTGGGCAGAAGTAGGCGGCGCTGAAAAGGCTGATCAAATTGTGACAAGCTACAGACTAATGGCAACCGGCGGCTTCTTACGCCCTTATGGCACTGGTCTCCGGGTTATCTCATTTCTTCTTGAAAACCAACACGCCCTCAGCACAAACTGCTAGCTACTATACTTAGAAATATGACACGATTTTACAGTGTAAAGAAAACGGAGAAAATTATCCGAATCGGGCGTGTGTGGACAAGCTGCAGTAAACTAGAATGCTAACCAGATTTATGCGCAAGGTTGTTCTTGTTGCCTTTTCTTAATTTTAGCCCAATTTTTATTTTTTTAGAGAGGCTCTTGGAAAGAAAACGACCAAATATACAGCTGCAGTGACATATATGAACTCTTATTTAAAATGCGAAACCTGCCAGTGCACCGTATTGATCTAATCTTTTTCTTTATAATGTTTCAAAACGTTTATAACTATTCGTTACTCTTGTATTTAGATATCTTCTGGTTTATTTTCCTATCCTCTTTGGACGATAAACAAGGAAAAGGCGAAACTGAAAGACGACCAGCAATTAGCACTTCAGCAAAATGCTCTTGGATCGTGCAACTTGGCAACTTGGCAACCAGTGAACTTCCAAAAAAAATGGCGAATGCAATACGGCAAAAGGAAACGTTTCAGTCAACCAGTGAAGCGAGTATATGGGACGGAACGGTGGGAACATTTGGTTAAGATGGGGGTGCTGTGAGGGCATGACTAGGAGTGTGGGGGTAGGACTAGATGGACACCCTAGAAGGAGGGAGAGCGGGAGAAGTGGGATTCGCGGGAGGGGGACTGGGGGGATTCATTTGACTGGGATTCCTGCTTGGGTTTGACGCCGGGGAAGGGCGTGGCGATGTGGTGCCCAACGGTCGGGCACTTGCCGGCGCAGAGCGAGCGGGAACGGCCCGCTTTTTCCTCCTTTCCACCCATCAGACGTTTCTTCACCAGGAAGCGAGAGCTGTCTAGAAAAATGGAGGAAGGCCTAGATCCAATGGAACAAAGATGAAAATGCGGCAACTTGTGGGATTGTGGGCCACGTGTTCGTCGCTCTTTCGAGGTGCGTCCTGCGTCCCCATCTTCGTAGGATTCTTTCCTATACAAGATATCAATTAGTTTTAGAGATATAATGCGTAATGCTGATAGAATTGGGATGGCGCAAGGAAACAAAGCGACCGTCAGCGCATAGCTCTTCTTTTTGACCCATGTGTACGTTTTGAGGGTTATAGCTGGATGTTAATTTTGATAAGGCTGCTAATCCTCACAGAAGGATTCAATTGCTCCGATTCTCTCTGCAATCGAAATTTCGTCCTTAAATTGACATAAACTCGCGAGAAATCGCAATCATTAAAAACACTCAAACCATTTGACTGAACTCCTCCTAATTGATTATTCTTCTTATTTTTCTCCGCATCTATTCGATGGACGATAGTAGGCATTGCATTGGTTAGTAGTAGGAAAATGTCCTGTTCAAACACAATCAAAAAGTCAAAAACTTATTTTTACCCCGCGCCTGCGCCTCCCCCCCCCGCGCAGCGCATCCGCGGCCGCCCGCCCCAGAGCTTCATTTAGCTTTCGCGCCGGCCGGCCCTTTATACTCGGGGCAGTTGATTTTTGGGAGAAAAGAGCTTACTTTCGGCTTGCCGATGGTACCTTTTATGGTTAGTAGACAGAACTGCGTAGTACTACATGGCCATATAGGCAATTCAAATGGGGCGATTGAATACCTACTATCGCCCATTGATTAGATGCGGAGAAGGAGAAAGCGAAGGAAACGGAGGAGTTTGGACAAATGGTTTTGAGTGTTTTTTAATGATTGCTGCAACTTTTCGGTGATTTCTCGCGAGTTTTGGTTATGTCGACGCTGCTATTTCCAACGCAAATAGAATTAACAATATTGAAGCTTCCTGTGAAGAGCCAGAGCCTTATCAAAATTAAGATATAGCTATAAACACAAAACATACACCTGGGTCGAAAAGAGGGGCTGGGCGCTGACACTTCGTTAAAGCTTCGTTCGCGCCAGCCCAATTTCTTTGAATTTGAACTCGGCAAGCAAGACTTGGCCACTCACAGGGTAGGACGCCAGAGTTGATCAAGCCTCCAGACCTCTGTCTGTTCTGCCCTAAGTGAAATACCACATTCGGCCATGCAAAAATGGAGTAAACCCTGCGGGGTTTTGTAGAGGTAGTCCGTGTAGTCCTCAGACTCGTCGCTGACCAAATCCACCACATCCACCACCGGCTTGGACTGCGCCAGCAACGCCGTGGCATAGGACTCCTCCGTCACCGTCTCCTAGGTTAGTTACAGATTTGGACCAGTTGAAACAGTAGGATCATCACCTGCTCCGACACCACGTTGTTCAAGCTTTTCTCCGTCGTCGACGTGGACAGCTCCTTCTCCGACTTGGACTTCTCCTTTTCCGCCTTGGACTTTTCCGTCTCCAACATGGAATGCTCCGTCTCTGCCGAGGACTGCATTACCAGTTCCTTCTGCTTCTTCACATAGCACAACCACGACTCCACCTTAGTCTTGGACTCTGCAAATGTCAAGACTCACAGTTTGCCAAATGCCAAGACTAACAGACTCTGCGAGTGCCTAGACTCTACAGTTTTAAATGGTGCAAAATATAGAAACCCAATGCTTTTTGCTCCGCTTCGTCGTGAAGACGCCACTCATCGCGAATGGTCTCCTTCACTGCATTCGCATGATCGAGGGCGGATTGAAGGTGGGCAGCCAGGTTTTCAACGTCCTGCGTGTTATTTTCCACCACATTAGACAACAAGAAAGGGAATGAAAAGGTGCCTCTTCAAGGCTGTCGAGGAGATTCTTTTCCTTGCGGCTGAGGATGTTGGACATCTTGTCTTCGTTCGTCTTGCGAGCCTTTGCTGCAATAAACTGCGTCTACTTAGCGAATGACACTCCCTTCTCCGTTTCCCTCCTTCCTCCTTTTCATTCCCTCCATGCCATGATTTTCAGGGAACTTTTGGTGAGCAAGCAAAATTTAGAAAAAATATGTTTTTTTAATCTACGGTTAATATTTTCTATTGAGACACTAAAATAATACTCTTAAACGTTCTCCTGTTTCAAATTCTTTTTTTAACTCCAAGTCTTTTTATCTATGTATTATCGATAAAATTCGTTGAAAAATTAAGGCGTTAACTTGAGTTTCGCAGAAATGAAGAAATTTAGGGAGCAGACCGAAGTCTTATGTTCTGCAAAGAAAATTTGCCATATCATAAAATCATATACACTGTATTTTGTTTCACGGGCATGAAATAGCTTTTGAGCTTGTGAACTTCAAAAGACAAACTACGAGATAATTAGGCACTGTTTGCAAGTTTATTGACAACGACAAGCAATGGCAAAAAACGAAACAATACGCAAATGCCAAACTTGACATAAGAAGTTTGACAGAGACCTGATAAGATAAGATGACCCTAGGCGTCTAAATGATGGCGCTACCACTGTTGACCGATTCGTATTCGGGGCTGGCATCACATCCATCGTCATTGTTCGGGTCGATGTCAGCCTTGTGTCGCTTTTCTGGTCGATCTTCTGAGTCCTCACCGTTTTCTGTGCACCCTAAAAGAAAGGGATCATATAAACCTATAGATTAGATGGATAGGTAGGACTGTGTGAGTACGCTTTCGCTTCGGATTGGCTTTGTCATGGAGTCCTGCGAGCTCATCGTCCACCTTGACGACCAAGTTGTTGACGGCGCAGGAGACGGTGCAGAGGTTCTTTGAGAGCTTTTGCAGCATCGGCTCCAATTGCTCAAGTTCCTGGTGCAGATGAAACATTTTTTTTCAATTATTAACGAAAACTAAAAATAGAACGTGTTTGAGGCTTAGAAGTTCGGCCTCTTTTTGGAGCGCAGGAGACAATGCTTCGTTCAGGACGTCACCCATTCTAGGAGGAGTATTTGCAAGGATCAGACCGAAGTCTAGGGACTGTGTTGCAATGGATTGGTAGCTTTGATTGCGAGCAAGAAATCCTTTAGCGATTCCAAATCTGTGCTTACTTTCGAAAATAGTTGAGAAACCACAACATTACCCTCTTGAGTGACAAACTTTCATGCATGGCAATGGCATCAATAATCAGTAACAGCTGAACGGCTCAGAATTGAACAGAAGACTTGAGTTTTTTTGTTCACAAGTCATATATAGCGATTCCAAATCTGTGCTTACTTTTGAAAATGGGTGAGAAACCATAGACTTGCCCTTTGGAGTGGTGAAATTCCATGCATTCATCGTGTAAGCTGGAAGGTGGTGTGCTCCGCGGTCACCTATTGCGCTTTGCGCCATATACTTGTTTATAAAAAAAATTCAAATTGTATTATAATAATTTAAATACAAAGTAACATAAGAAATGTAAGCAGTGACCCCCACTAAAGAACCATAATTTTTGCAGGACCCAACTTTACCATAATGACAAAAACGAGCCCTGACATTGTTCAACAGGATAGGTAAAATACCTGAAAAAATTTCAAAAAACCATTTCAGGTAGGTAATATACTACAAAAAAGCTGGATAGACGGTTTGTTGGGTTCTATTTCTGGGTCTAACTGCCTCCCTCTCACTCTCCATACCATATTTTCATCTATTTCAGCGGCAACGTTGGTACTGGTGTCTTCCTTCAACATCCCCTCTACATCACAGCAATGTTCGTTGTCGATATGTTAATCCTTATCGGGTGCTGAATTTAAAGCTTTCAAATGTACTTGGCTAATGTTTTAATGACATTCTGCTGCCGTGCGATGAAAATAACAAACTACTAGTTTCTCAATCATCGCACTTCGTAATACTTCAACAAAATGAGACAAATACCGGGTGCGTATGAAATGCTGGCCTCGGGCGAATTCTCAACGGATCTGGACAAACTTTTTTTTTCCTGAAAGGTAATGCTATTTTAGGAAGATCTGGAGGGGTAGACCCGGAATTTGAGCTTTTGAAACATTACTTTTTTGGGTATAAAGGCTTGAAAACTGCAATATAGCGTTTTTGCGCTGTAGCACCTTTAATCTTGAGAATTGCACAGAAGACTTGAGTTTTTTTGTTCACAAGTCGTATATAACAATTCCAAATATATGCTTACTTTTGAAAATGGTTGAGAAACCATAGACTTACCTTCTTGAGTGACAAACTTTCATGCATAACAATAGCATCAATAATCAGTAGCAGCTGAACGGCTGAGAATTGAGTGTTTTTGTTCACAAGTCGTATATAACGATTCCAAATATATGCTTACTTTTGAAAATGGTTGAGAAACCAGAGACTTACCCTCTTGAGTGACAAACTTTCACGCATAACAATAGCATCAACAATCAGTAGCAGCTGAACGGCTGAGAATTGAACAGAAGACTTGAGTTTTTTTTGTTCACAAGTCGTATATAACGATTCCAAATATATGCTTACTTTTGAAAATGGTTGAGAAACCACAGACTTACCCTCTTGAGTGACAAACTTGCATGCACAACAATAGCATCAATGGTAAGTAGCAGCTGAACGGCTGATAATTGAACAGATGACTTTGGTTTTTTGATTCACAATTCGTACATAACGATTCCAAATATGTGCTTATTTTTGAAAATGGGTGAGAAACCACAGACTTGCCCTTTGGAGTGATTAAATTCCATGCATTCATATTGTAAGCTGGAAGGTGATTTGCTCCGCGGTCACCTATTGCGCTTTGCGCCGTATACTTGTCTGTTAATATTTTGTGTCCATTTTTTACAATATTATATTTCCCTGACTTCTTTCAATAATTTCAATTTTCATTTTTATAAAGCGAAAATCCCGTGTTCAAAACTTTTAAAGCAAATAAACTTATGATGAGTCAGTCACGAATTTAACCGTTTGGGTGCTTCAAACAATGTATTCAGCCTTGTGGTAACACAACATCACTTGCTGGAATCCCATTGCCTATAGAAAGCGGTCGAATAGTACCAAGAACGAGAACAAAACATCCAATATAACCAGATATGTCAACAACGCATCCAATAGCACCAAATACGCAAAAAAGGCATTGAGTTCTAACAATGCATTCGATAGCTTCAAATACGCTATATATATTCCTCTTCCTACATTGCTCCTTCAACTACCTCATCAACTCTACCGTGCAAGCCTTCTGAGCCCGACGATGCTTCCTCAAGCAGGGGCCACATCACACGGGCTGGACCACAGCAAAAGAGCGGGAGGCAGCGGAGGAGCTCTGGGTTGATGCACCTGCAGCATCACTGCTTCCCGGAAATGTTGTCAGCGCTGGAGAATCAGGACCTTCGAGCGCGCAACCTGGACCGCCATACGCCTTCCCATCCACTACACCACGTCCCCTCTTGGATTTTGACAAGGATGCAAGGAATGCGAACTGCTTTGCATTGACATCTGGGTCCAGCACCATGAGCTTATGGGTCACCTCAAGTCCCGACTGACAATAGCACTGCTTTGTCAACGCTACTGGATCCCCAAGTGGCTACAGAGAGTGGCCGCCATCTTGAAACTGTGCTTGGAGTGTCAACAACATAAGGCGATGCCCTTCACCGCGCTGCACTTCCACTCCTACCCTTCAATCAGCTTTGAAAAACACAGTCATGAAATTCGTCGCCATAGACGTGAATGGCCCCTTCTACATCCTTCGCATCATTCGGGACCCCGAATCCCCACACGACCCCACTACTAAGGTGCGCAATAAGGAGAAGAAGCAATTCGAGAAGTGATGGGTCCTGGTCTACACATGTCAAGTGACCCGGAGCATCCTCCTCGAAAAACTTTCATGCTTGGATGGAAAGCACATTCTTCTTGCCCTCAAGTGCATCACACATCGAGTGGGCTTCCCCAATGAGGTCTACTGCGACAGCGCGCCATTCCTCATCTGGGCTAGGCTCTCACTAGCAGAAAACAACGAAGCCAACTTCAGTCAGCTGGAAGTGGAAGCCATCACCCACTTCTTTGTCACCAATGGCACCTCGCTAAGTACCACCCCTCCGGAGCACTTGGCCTCAGCAGGCATGGTGGAATGCTCTGTGGGCCTCACCAGCAAGGTGCTCAAGAAACTCATGACAACGAGAAACCTGGAGGAGACAGAGTTCAGGTCCATTCTGAGGGAGACGGAGGCCATCCTGAACACCCGCCCCCTCTTTGCCTATGTTGATGATCCTACAATGGTCACCCAGGCTCACTTCCTCCAGCCCAATCTCAACCTCCTGGCGCCACCGATGCCCAAGGACTGCTTGGAAGACAATGACTTCCAGCCCAGCGCCCTCGTCACTACCCTCACGCAACATGAATGTATCATGAATGCGATCTGGGACGCCTTCACAGAAGAGCTGAGAAACACTATTCTGGCTGAACGGAGCCACTAGTTCAAACCTCATAAGCACAAGTGCCACCGCGCACCAGATAGAGCAGGATAACTACATGCAGCCCCAGTATATGATAGTCTGGAACGACGCACCAATACTTACCTACTGCCCATTCCAATACTACAGAAGCTACAAGGCCGAAGTGATGGGAACACTAGTACGCATCCCCAAGCTCTCTGCCACCTACTCCATTTACCGACCTGAGACCAACTTCCCCTACAACAAGGGTCGAATGGAGTGTCTGCCAGAGGAGGTGCTTCTCTCGCACGAGGGAGGCGCCTTTCTGGTCAATGCTACTGCCTGACAACTTCATGCCTCCACCTCCACTTCCCTCACCCGACCCATTGAATGATGCCCCAGACCAGTGTTGTCTAACGTATATTCCATTTACCGTATATTGCGGCAGCCGTATCGACCCCGCATTGGTTTTTGAGAAATTACCGATTCTCGATTTTTACCGTCAGCAAAAAACGCAAAATAGACGATTAGACATTTTACGGTAATACGGCAGCCACTTTTTTTCAGTGCGGTAGCCATTTTTTTAATCATTTTTTCATTCATTTTTTGATGTCTTGTGGGCTCAAGAGACCTTGCCAAGGCATTGGGAAGCCCCCCCCAGACCTAGCCAAGGCATTAGAAGGCCTCAACTGACATCGCCAAGGCATTAAGAAACCCCACCAGACTTCGAATAGGCCTTGGGAGACCCCACCAGGCCAGGCCAAGACATTGGGAAGCCCCACCATACCTCGACAAAGCCTTGGGAGTGCCCACCAGACCTCAACAAGGCATTGAGCTGCCGTAAAAACATTACCGGGAGCAATTTTAGGCCAAAATACCTCCCGGTAAAAAACTACCGTTTTTTTTATTACCGATTTCAGATTTTTACCATCCGCCAAATACCGAAAAATTACCAATTTCAGATTTTTACCGTCCGCCAAATTTTGAATACATTAGACAACACTGCCCCAGACAGAAGTGAGGTGGAAAACAGCCATCGGAGGAGAAACAGAAGAGGGGATGGAGGGCGTGGGAGGCCTGGGAACGGGGGAAGAATGAACGGCTGGAGAGTGACAAGGAGGAATATGGATTCAGCCGCTCACTCAAGGATGACCCCGCAACTGGAGAGGATGTCCTTCTTGGAAAAGGAAAGAGATCGGAACGGTGGAAGAGCACAGACTGGCCCAGGGACTACACAAGACTCCAGCGACCTGGACCGCCATACTCCTTCCCATCCACTACACCACGTCCCCTCTGGGATTTCGTCAAGGATGCAAGGAAGGAGGCTATCCATGACGAACTGCTTTGCATTGACAGCTGGGTCCAGCACATGACCCAGTCAAGGCCAAGCTGCATTGCGTCGTGGTCAAACTCATGGATATGATGGAGAAAGTGGAGTTGAGCGACAAACATCGGATGTGCATGATGGAGGAGCACCCGTACCAAATCCTCAAACAGATTTTCCACATGAGCCCAACCGATGGCATCCGAGCGCCCACTGGACGGACGTACATTTCTGTCAAGGTCCAAGGTTCCGCCATCTACATCTCACAGTGTCGGATGGCTGAAGTCTCTCTCATCTCCCCTTACCATCAACTCCCTGGAGAAGACAAGTGCCACTTGTTCATGCCGGTGAAGCTTCAGACTGGGGAGCTACTCTTCCTGCCGGACGGAGTGAGCACTGACCTCGCCTACCACAGCCACATCATAGACTGTCAATATGTCCCCCATTCCAGTTTTAGACCCAAGCTCTGCCGAGGTCACTGCCGCCTTCTTCAAGACTCGTCCAAGCTGGCCGCCTATCCGCGGCGGACGGGACCCCGCTGCTCAAGCACGGGGATTCAAAGTGCCAGCCACTCCTGGGCTCAGCCCCAGCTGCCGATTTTTTCGGCTCCGCGAGCCACTGAGTCGTGGCTGTGTGCTTGCCTAGTTCTCCTAGCACACGACACCCATCCAAATCCTGGCCCTGGACTCCGCCGTGCCCGTCCGAGACCCCGTCAAGGCCATCAAGGACGCCGCCCTCCAGGCCCCCCTCCACCCTCCTCATCCTCCACCTCAACGTGAATGGCCTACGCAGCCACAAGACGGAACTCCAGCAGCTCCTTCTCAAGAAGAATATCGACGTGGCCCTGATCTCAGAGACGAACCTCTACGACACTATCCCCTCCCCAAGCTTCCCTGGATACTTCACAAGTCCGAGTCGACCGCCCTGCCCCTCAAGGAGGACGCCCTGGGCCCCATGGAGGCCTACTGGCCCTCATCCGCACCGTCCTCGACCGCCCCTTCCCGCCAGGTGCTGCAATAGAGTACCTCGGACTCAACCTCCTGAGCCTCACCAGCCATCAGCAGCCCACCACCATCCACCTCCTCTACCGCCCTCCTACGCGTGGACAGCTCGGCAGGGACGGGGGACTCCATCTTCCAGACTGGTCCTCCGGCCCCCACTCACTCACCGTCGGGGACATAAACCTGGCGGCCCCCTCCTGGGACCCAAGGAAGGCTCCTGATCCCGCAGGAGTTGAGCTGGAGGAGTGGATATCCGACAACGGCCTGGTCCTACTCAAACACCGGCTCACCTACCCGCATGGGCGCAAACGGAGAGCTGTCGTCTCCAGACGTCTCCATCGCCTCCCCAGATCTGGCTCGCCGCTGCGACTGGACCCCAATCCCCTTCCCTGCCTCCGACCACTACGCCCTCCTGCATGCTGTCGAGGACGCCAAGCCTCCGCCCTGCTGCCCCACCCCTCGCTTCGCCATCAAGAAAGCCTGCTGGCCAGCCTACCGGGAGAAGATCAACACAGCACTGGCAGAGAGAGACCCCAACCACGGCTCCCTGGACTCTCAGGTCAAAGCCTTCACCACCACTCTGCACAGAGCGATGAAGGAGAGCTGTCCTTTCGGCGCCCGGCCTGACCCCAAGGCCTGGTTCACTGAAGCCTGCAAGGAGGCTCGAGACAAGGCCCACAAGGCCCACAAGGAGCTTCGCAGGCGTCCCACCAGAGCAGCAGCTCGCCGCCACGCGCAGGCCCGCGAGGATGCCACCAGAGTCTACAACTCTGAGCGCCGAAGGACCTGGCAGAGCTTCGCATCCACCCTAGATCCCCGCCAGAGCTCAAAAGTCTGGGGAAGCTCTCGATGGGCGAAAGAGGTGCAAACTCCCAGATCTCCCTCTCCAGGGCCCCACAGGAAAACAGGCCTCCTCGCCCCTCCAGAAGGCAGAGATGGCCGTCCGCCACTTTGCTGGAAACAGCAGGTCCTCAGTCCCTCGCCAGACCAACAAGCAAGCCTATCTCCACACCATTCACCACCTCCGGCAACACCCACCTGGCCTCCAGCAAGAAGAATCCGCCTTCAGCATGACAGAGCTGAGAGCAGCCCTGAAGAAGGGTAAGGGACGGGCCAGCGGCCTGGATGGAGTCCTCCCCTGCATGATCCGCGAGCTACCGCCAGCAGGCCTCAAGAAGGGCAAGGACCCCAGCGCCGTCTCCTCCTACCGCCCCATCAGCCTGCTGTCCTGCGTCGGGAAGGTGCTGGAGACACTGGTGTACTGCCGTCTGCAGAGCTGGGCTGAGGCCCAAGGCAAGCTGCCGGAGAACCAGTCTGGCTTTCGCCCCAGGCGCTCGACCGAGGATGTTCTCATTCCTCTAGCACAAAAGGCCTTCGATGGTCTCAATGCTCCAAAGCCACCCATCAGAAGCGTCGTCGTAGCGGTTGACTTTCGAGCAGCCTACGATAAGGTGTGGCGGGAAGGGGTCATCCGAGAGCTCTGCCTCCTCCAGGCTCCTCCACGCTGGGTCAGCTGGATCAGGTGCTGGCTAAGAGACCGTAGGGCTGCAGTTCGCTGGGACCAGACAAACAGTCGCCCCCGCGTCCTCTCCGCAGGCCTCCCACAAGGATCCCCCCTCTCGTGCTGCCTTGCCCTCTTCGCATGGCACCGCCTCCCAGAGTCCGTCCAAGCTGAAGCCCCTGAAGTGGATGTGTACCAGTTCGCCGTCGACCTCGTCCTCTCTGCGGCAGACCCCAGCCTCCCTGCACTCCAGCAAAAGCTCCAGTCAGCTCTCAACGCTCTCGACGGGTGGGCTACCACTACAGGCACAGAAATTGCTCCAGAGAAGACTCAGGCCTTACTCTGCACATGCGACCCGGCCCAAGGACCCGACAAAGCATCCACCCCCCAGCTCACCCTCTCAGGAGCCCCAGTGAGGTTCAGCAAGTCCCTCTCCGTCCTCGGCATCAGCTTCGATCCTCAGATCCGCTTCTCAGAGCACACCAAGGCAGCGGCAAGAAAGATGGAGAGCAGGCTAAACATCCTCCGCGCCCTAGCTGGAACACGCTGGGGAGCTTCTGAGAGCTGTCTGCGGACAACCTACGAGACCTACGTGAAACCTGCCTCCCCTCTACGCCTGCGCCGCCTGGCTCCCCTTCACAGCCCCTTCAGTCTCCGACCTCCTGGCGAGAAAACAGCGGAAAGCGAGCAGGATCATCGCTGACCTCCCTCCCAGTAGCCCAGGCTTGGCGTCCGAACGAGAAGCTGGACTCCTTCCGATCACGGCCCTAGCTAGAGCTCAAGCAGGTGCAAAATTCTGTGCTTACACAATCAGAGGCCCTCTCCACCCTCTCCGCCTCCTAAGCACTGCTCAGAACAGGCCCCGACTGAAGACAAAAGAGGGGTTCAGAAGCTGTTGGAGACAAGCAGCAGCCGAAGTCTCTTCAAGAGCCCTAGGCGATACCCACCCAGAGCCCTGGCCACCTCCGCAGGCAGCAGCCCCTCCCTGGGCCCCACCCCCAGCTCTCCCTGCCTCCTTCCATCTGGCCGGCGCGACAATCGACCGCTCCTCCCCCGCCCCTCTCCGACGCCAGGCTGCCGAGGCTGACCTCCAAGCTCTCCGCACTCTCCACCCTCCAGACCTCTCCATCTGGTCAGACGGGGCCGCTGAGAGAGGCACGGACAACGGGGTGGGAGCAGCCATCGTCCTCAGTGCAGGAGACCTCCTGTTGGAGGAGGTCGCAGCGCCTGCGGTTCTGAAAGCGTCGTCTACGACTGCAGAGGCGGTGGGCGCCCTAGCAGGTCTCCAGGCAGCACGGGCCCTGCTCCCAGAACCTCCCTGCACAGTCCACCTGGCCTTTGACAGCCGAGCCCTGTGGCAGAGACTGGAAGGGGGACCAAAGGCAACGGATGATCAGGTCACACGCAGCCTCCGAAGGGTCGTTGCAGAGCTCGCACAGGCCCAAGTAATCCTCCACATCATCTGGGTCCCAGGCCACTGCGGCCTCCCCTACAACGAGAGAGCAGATGAGAAAACCAAAGAAGCCCAAGCAAGAGAAGCTCAGGCAGAGATACCAGCCGCCATTAGCACCTACTGCGCCCTGTTCAGACAACTTACCCAGACTGAAGCCCTGGAAGAATACAGACGAACCTATGGAGAAGCTGAAGATGGATCCTCAGGAAAGCTCCACCTCACAGCCACCCAAGGACAACCGCGCTCCCTGGACAGTCTCCCGCGAAGAGAAGCCACTGAGATCCATCAACTCAGGACTGGAAGAACCTCGTTACTCGCCGCCTCCCGCTTCAAGATGGGCCTCCAAGCTTCCCACTCTGTCCCCGCTGCCAAGAAGCCAACGAAAACACCGAACATTTCATCCGACACTGCCCTGCAATCGAGAATGAAAGGAGAACTACCATCGGAGCCTCACCCGCCATCGTTGCCCTCAACAGCGACCCTGGCCCCCTGGCAGCCTTCATCCGGCTGTGCGCCCGCCTGTAGGTGGGAGACTTTTCATGGGAAGTTCCAGAACGAGCCAGACCAGACCTTCTTCAAGAACTTCACGCATGGATCCTCCGCCACTTTCCTCCAGCTCCGGACATTCATCACCTACAGCCTAACATTTCCTGTACGTGACACACCAGTGTTATTCAACTCTCAAATCATGCCCCCGTTTGCTGCATTGGCCGTCTACTCTTCAAACCTGCCAGTCCTGGAAGAAAGCTCACGACTTCTCGGCGGAAGGAAGGAACCCAGGATTGGCTAAGACGTCTTGGTCGAGCATCAGTAACATTGGCTCTAGTGGTCAAGCCCATCATCACAGTCATCGGCATCGTCCTCGCCCGCCTCTCCATCACCATCATGGGAGTCCTGATTTTCTGGGCTTCTCAGTACACCTCCTGCGGTGACGTCGTGAGGCAGAAGATAAGGAAGTGGATGGAGAGGCTCCAAGCATCAGCCTTCTTCCGCAACATGCCGGACTGGCTGCCAATGCTCAGAAGGAGTTCCCGCCGAGGTCATGGGAACTCACACCCCACAAAGCGTCGTTGCGGACGGCCAGGACGCTATCCACGGAGACCATCCAAGTGGATCCCAGCTTCCAAAGATTGTCCTTTTGGAGCTCGCCCTTCGCAGCCGAAGCCCTGGGAGCGACAGAGCTCGCCACCGACTGGACTGGAGGATGATCGCCATCTGTCAAGCTCCAGCGTCCGCCTGAGCCGCTCGCCTTCGTGCAGCTGTGCCCGCTTGCTGACCGACAACGCCAGGCTGAGAAGCTCGTCCCGTTCTCGGGTCGCGGGGAACACTCCTTCGCTCTCGATCGAGCACTCCATCAGCGCCCTGAACTCCGGACTGGCGATGATACACCCACCCCCCCCTTTCTTGTTTAGTACCATTGTAGCTTAGATCCGAGGTCCCGCCCTCCGGGAGTGATTCCCCAATCTTAGCCTCTCTTGTCAGCCGCGGGAGCGCTGTGGCGGTTAAGAGCCAGTTTCCCAGCAACCTTGAGCTCCGTGCGGCCCTGCCTTTCATAATGTTCCCCAGTGCGATCTTAGCCTCAACCACGACTAAACTAATATCGCTAAGTTTCTGCTGAACCCCAAATGGCCCATCTAAAAGTAAAATAAAATATAAGTAAAAATGTAAAATGTGTTCCACTCAACTTGGCGACAGTATTCCGTCATATATGAAGCTTAACTGTATTTGCTTTGTACAAGCTGAATTCAATTTAAAGTACTTAGCTGAGAAAATACCACTCCATCTTGAATCTTGTGGCACATTTAAGGCACAAGTTTCCGCTTTAAAAAAGTACCAATGTTATTGGACTAAAATGATCTTAATGCACAAAATGAAACATATTGTGGATAACATATTGCATAATAACAAACGTTATACGTTTAGAAACCAAAATGGGTATAAGTTGCAGTAAAAAGAAAACTAAATCTAAAAAATCTAAGCTAAAATTTGAAAGAAAACTGGTCAAATCCATGAAATGCCAAATAAATAAGGTCTCAAATGCAGAAAGCAGCTTATTCCTAGATAAGCCTGTTTCTGAAGAAATATTATCTAAGCAAGAAAGGAGCGCTACAGAACAAATGAAAAATGTTAACAAAACTAATCAAGTAGGTTTACCGCCTGTATGCAATACAAGCATATCGAATAAAAATCTTACTTTAGCAGAAGATAGTTTACATGAACAACTCTTTAAGCAATTGGATGCCATGTGGGGACAGAATTCATAGTGTTGTATCCGAGCCTGTTGTTGAAAAAAACATCATATCACAATCGCATGTGTCAGCTAAGAAATGAACAGGAGGAATAATATGTTTCGTAGATTCTTCTTGATTTTATTTGCCAATATATTTAACTACAGCTTAGCAATGTGAGATACAATAAAATATGGTTTTCCTAAACTTTTTAACAATGTTAAGATCCAGTATTTACAACTTTATTTTTTGTTAGGATAATCAACATTCATATTTGTTTAAAATTAATAATTTGTTGTGATTCAGTACATATTTGCCCAGAATCGCAAACAGTGAATTAGTTGGCCATTGGTTAAATGGGAGCGCTGGAAGCCAAATTGCATGGGTGAGAGCTCAACAGCACCATTATTGAAATTCGAAAGAGAGAAATCACGTTTCAAATGTGTATGAAAAAATGCTGAAATATGAGCTTTTGATTTTTTGAGCCATTTTACATAAATGATCATTTCCCCCAGTTTGGCTGATTGAAATAATCAGTAATTATAATGACCGATGATAATCATGAAGGGGACTACTTTCTTTAAAAATTTCAACTCTTTAGCTTTTAATGGGCTCTAGATATTGTGAATCAAATTTTGTCAACTTTTGGAAGACGCACCCGGTAAAAAAACATTTACAGAAACCTAATTTTTACCCTTTCATCCTAGCTCTGAGGGCAATGGCAGCATCGGATGCCGTAATCTGGATGTTTGAAGAAGAACAAAAAATGCAGTTCTACGTACATGGGTTAAAACTGTATAGAACAGTTATAGAACAGTTTACATGGCCTTAATCCATGTTTCAGGATCTAAAACATGTATAGAATAGTAGCTGCTGGGCTTTCAAAGTCATTTTATGTTACAGATCTTGCTGCAGGTGTTCCTCAAGCAAGAAGCCTGTCATATTTTTATTTCGCTATACTTTTGGTACCTTTTCTTTTCTGCCTAATTTAGTGATCAACTGGCTTTTTTATTTTCCTAAGCCTATGCAAGGAAAGAAAAGAAAGAAGATTGTATATATTTGCAGCCACAGCGGGCGGAAAGATGGGTGAGAAATTGGCTAACTGCTTTACCTGGCTTAGGCGTTCTGGGCAGGGCGCCATAGATACTCCATCGGTAACACGTGACCGCGCAAATAGTTTTAAGAGTAAAAAACTATTCCACTTCAGTTTTATATGATATACTTACTTTTAAATGGACGTGTCAAAAATGTGTAAATTCAACCACACTGAGAGAAGCCTTTTATAATTAGTAAATTTTTTTACTAGCAAATATTTAAATTATGATATGCATCAAATTAACAACCTTGAAAAAATCATCATTACGACTATACAATTATGTCACTTAGAACCAAACATATAATTTACTAGTTTTCTTCCAAAAAATTGCGAAGTTCATCTAAAGCATACACATCCTTGCTATTCATTTTTGAAAGTGTCCATTCAGCTATAATTAGGTGTAAGAAAACATACTGCTGTTCATTTTGAACGGACTGTCTTCGTTGCACGCGTAACTTCTGCACAGTTTCTTTCACACTAAATGGTTTCTTTTGATTTAAAAGTGCTGCTGCTATGTCTAATACAATAAGTGTTCCTGTAGGCCAATTCCTGCAGAACAATGGATCAGTTTTGGTGAATATTTTGGACTAAAACCATTTGAATCGGACACTTGCGTATGAAGTTCTGTTATGCTTTCTAAGAAACTCATAACTGGTTTAGAAGCTGGCATTGGTGGTGTACTTTTGTCAGGCCAGTTTGTATGGGCAATGTGATACACTTGGCGTGTTTTAGCTTCCCCAGTCTTGCTAAGTTCAAGCAAAGTTACAACAATGATATGGCTGTCTAGATGTAAGGTTTGTCTTCTTGTCGTTGTAATGGTGTAACATCCGTCATACACTAATGATCCAGATCTATTCAAACACCAATATTGAGAGCATTTCTTTTTACCACTTTCCATTATTAAACACAGCATTACAATTACAGATACCTTTTGCTCCCAATTCATTTGCCAAAATTCTTTGCTTGTGCTGTCCATTGGCGCTTGAGTAGCTATATATTCTTTGGGGTACCTTGCACCATCAATGAAATTTGCATGAATGCAGTTGCTACTATCACCTTCTTTGGATTGATTGGGTTTCTGCAGTATCGCTCGTGTTTGATCCCAACCTACATCCATATACCAATTTATCTCAATGTTAGCTGCAAATGCTTCCATTGTTAACCCATTTGGACTGTTGATATCATTCCGGATCATCTCATACTCAGCAATGAAGCCATCTATGCAGTGGCGGATATTGGGGGGAAAGGGGGGAAGTTCCCCCCCCCCCCCCCCGAAATGATTGGGGGGGGGGGGGGGGGGATCCCCCCCCCCGAAATTATAGGAAGGGAGAAATTTTATCTTTAGATGGAAAATGTAAAAAAAATTTCGCGCGCTTGCGCGCAACAGTACACATTGAGGTTTATCATTTTCTTTGGTGTTTCTTGTTTTATAGACTATGTTGTTGAAAATGGTGTGCAGCGCGCAGAAATGGAAAAAATTTCAAATTTACTGTATTCAGTGGCTGCTTTTCTAAAATATCTGCGCACTTTGCGCAGACACAAAACGCTATGGGCAAAGATTTTTGTTTGCCTCCGCACAGAAACCGCGCCTGCATCTATGCCTGTGTCTTTAATATGTTGCAGAAGCAAGTCACATTGTTGAATAAATTTGCCATTATCATCGCTGTCACCTTTACATTCAGACATTGTTATTTTGTTAATGATTTCTGACACTAACATGTTAATTGAACAAGTTTTAAGTTTTATCTGGAGCAAAATGAAACAGCATTTAGCAGAATTCAGCGCAGAAATCCTGCTCTATGTAAATGTCAGGAGACTTTGGTTTTGTGATTTAGAAGTCGATGCTTAATCATTTTGCAGCTATATCAGCTGAATGGCTGAGAATTGCACAGAAGACATGCAATTGCATGGCTGAGTTTGAGGCCGCGTTCGCCTACACCAGAACAACGCAGACACCTGACGATGGGTTGCAACGGTGTCAGCATGCCATCA
>JASANA010008040.1:0-11559 GCA_030248095.1 Ptycholaimellus sp. GST1_10
GCCTCTGCCTTCCAGTTGTTTTGTTCATTTTCACACAGGCCATGTGAGTGACGCAGGAAAGCCCTTAGGCAAAGACCAGGAACTGGGCCCGCTATAATTGCCCACTTCCAGCCTCTCATTCCCTTCTGCTTTTAGTTTTTTCCACTTCCCGATACCCTTTCGTTAATCATCACCAGCCCCGACCTTTCTTAGCTCTCAGCACTCGCGCAAACCCAGCGTTATTTAGCTTGTATTTGTCGAAAATGGTGATGCAAATGTTTGCCATTCTCTTTGACTTCTTTGCTCATGGTTTACTGGCAGAATTCAAAGGCTTTCTATTCCATAACTTGATGACCCTCTTGCCCTTTCTCATACATCATACTTCAAAAGTGAGCTGTGAATTAGGAGAGGAAGTAGAATGTCAAACGGGGAAGCCCCCCTGCCAGCCTACGAGCTGACGGAGTCGGAGAAGGCCTGCGTAGCGGCCATCCGGGAGCGCATCCCCAACATCCCGCTGGACCTGGACACGGAGCTGAACCTCCGCCGCTGGCACAAGGGCTGGCAGGGTCGCGTGGAGGAGATTGTGCCCCGCCTCTCTGCCTACATTCGCAATCGGGCCGCCGCCGGCTTCGACTGCCCCGACTTCCCTGCCAGGATCTCACAGCTCTCCGTCGTCCAGCGCTTCCTCAAATACTACTCCATCAGCAGGCATCTTTCTTTGCTCTCTTCTCTTCCCAAGGGCTGGCAAGGCCGCGTGGAGGAGATTGTGGCCCGTCTCTCTGCCTACATTTGCAATTGGGCCGCCACCGGCTTCGACTGCCCCGACTTCCCTGCCAGGATCTCACAGCTCTCCGTCGTCCAGCGCTTCCTCAAATACTACTCCATCAGCAGGCATCTTTCTTTGCTCTCTTCTCTTCCCAAGGGCTGGCAAGGCCGCGTGGAGGAGATTGTGGCCCGTCTCTCTGCCTACATTTGCAATTGGGCCGCCACCGGCTTCGACTGCCCCGACTTCCCTGCCAGGATCTCACAGCTCTCCGTCGTCCAGCGCTTCCTCAAATACTACTCCATCAGCAGGCATCTTTCTTTGCTCTCTTCTCTTCCCAAGGGCTGGCAAGGCCGCGTGGAGGAGATTGTGGCCCGTCTCTCTGCCTACATTTGCAATTGGGCCGCCACCGGCTTCGACTGCCCCGACTTCCCTGCCAGGATCTCACAGCTCTCCGTCGTCCAGCGCTTCCTCAAATACTACTCCATCAGCAGGCATCTTTCTTTGCTCTCTTCTCTTCCCAAGGGCTGGCAAGGCCGCGTGGAGGAGATTGTGGCCCGTCTCTCTGCCTACATTTGCAATTGGGCCGCCACCGGCTTCGACTGCCCCGACTTCCCTGCCAGGATCTCACTCACAGCTCTCCGTCGTCCAGCGCTTCCTCAAATACTACTCCATCAGCAGGCATCTTTCTTTGCTCTCTTCTCTTCCCAAGGGCTGGCAAGGCCGCGTGGAGGAGATTGTGGCCCGTCTCTCTGCCTACATTTGCAATTGGGCCGCCACCGGCTTCGACTGCCCCGACTTCCCTGCCAGGATCTCACAGCTCTCCGTCGTCCAGCGCTTCCTCAAATACTACTCCATCAGCAGGCATCTTTCTTTGCTCTCTTCTCTTCCCAAGGGCTGGCAAGGCCGCGTGGAGGAGATTGTGGCCCGTCTCTCTGCCTACATTTGCAATTGGGCCGCCACCGGCTTCGACTGCCCCGACTTCCCTGCCAGGATCTCACAGCTCTCCGTCGTCCAGCGCTTCCTCAAATACTACTCCATCAGCAGGCATCTTTCTTTGCTCTCTTCTCTTCCCAAGGGCTGGCAAGGCCGCGTGGAGGAGATTGTGGCCCGTCTCTCTGCCTACATTTGCAATTGGGCCGCCACCGGCTTCGACTGCCCCGACTTCCCTGCCAGGATCTCACTCACAGCTCTCCGTCGTCCAGCGCTTCCTCAAATACTACTCCATCAGCAGGCATCTTTCTTTGCTCTCTTCTCTTCCCAAGGGCTGGCAAGGCCGCGTGGAGGAGATTGTGGCCCGTCTCTCTGCCTACATTTGCAATTGGGCCGCCACCGGCTTCGACTGCCCCGACTTCCCTGCCAGGATCTCACTCACAGCTCTCCGTCGTCCAGCGCTTCCTCAAGTACTACTCCATCAGCAGGCATCTTCTCTTTGCTCTCTGCTCTTCTTCATCTCCCTCTAGCCATCTTCCTGCCCTTCCCTAACGCAGTTGGCTTGGAGGTTCCTGGAGCCCGTGGTGGACAGGAAAAGCAACAGCGTCCTTTTTGTTCAGCGTGTAGGCGGCGTCTTTCACGATGATCTTGTCAAGGTTTCCCTCCACATTCTTCAATTCGTCTTCTGAGGATGCTAGATGATGAGTGAGGGTTCCAGGTGATTCCCACCCACGACATCCTTCTACTCTACTTTGCCTTCTGCGAGCTCTCTCTTCGCCACATCCTCGCCACGGTTCCCTGCTTCTTCTCTTCTTTGCTGCCTTAAGAGGGTCTCTGTTTTCCCTTTTGAGGAGGCGGCAACGGGGCGGCCTTCAGCAATGATCGTGATTCTGGACCTTCAGAAGGTGCCTCTGCAGGAGTACATGAACCCCACCTCCTCCGCCAATCTCCTCATGCGCCTCTGCATGAACATCTTCCAGGTTCCTTCTGTCATCCCCTACTCCTGACCCCCCTCCCTCCCTCCATTGAATAGCCACTTGAGGAGTGGTACTGCGAGTTCCTGCACAAGAGTCTGGTGGTGAACCCGCCGGCGGTGGTGAACTTCTTCTGGCAGATCGGACGCGCCTGTCTCTCCTCCAACACACTCGCCAAAATACTCGTCATCAACAAACTCACCGACCTCCAGTCCCCCCAGCCTCAGACCCCAAGACCAGGCCAAGTTTCTGATGCGGCTGTCCCCTGTCAGGAAGCACATGGACGTGGAGGCCATCCCGGAGGGCTACGGCGGGCACTTCAGGGACAACAGCGGCTTTGGTCGACCAGAACTCGGCGCTCCCGACCCTCAGCCCATCACCCAGACTGATCACTTCCCAATTGGCAAACTTTGGCGAGATATCGGTTCGCCTCTCCTTCCCAGAAAGAAGCTTCTCCTCTTACCCCCACAAAGGATGTTAAGGGGTGGAGAAGCCGGAGAGCGTCCGGGAGTTCGTGAAGCCGGGTAAGAAGCTGCGCTTGGAGAAGTGGGTGGAGGAAGGGCAAAGCTTGGCCTGGTCCTTCTTCATGAACGGGGAAATGAGCTTCTGCGTCGTCCGTCTTCAAGGTACGCTAAGCCTGAAAGGAGGAAGGATGAGCAAGGAGCAGGCTGGCAGGAGGAGAATCTGAGGCGGAGGAGGAGGTGACGGTGATTCCGGAGTTTCGCATGGTCACAATAGAGCTTCCGGAAGAGAGCCGCTATGTGGCTGTTGAAAGCGGCCTACATGCCCTTGTCTTCCAAAACATTTCTTCCTATCTCTTCGCCATTAAACTCGATGTTTGTCTCACAGTTGTCTAAGCTCTGCTTCTGAGCACATCTATTTCATTCCTCTCTTTTTCCCTTCTGCCCATGCCCTGGCCCATGCCCCACAGTTTTGCTCATGAGAAGCCTGTGCCATGAGACCGAAATCTTTCCACTACCTTTGCTGTGAAATCGGGCTTCAATGTGAGTCTTAGTACGAGTCCAATGTTGTAATTTTCCCTGGCATCATTAGCCTTTGAAGCTGTAAGATATCTATTTAGCCAGATTGTATCTGTGATGACCCATTTTGATGGAATGAAATTGTTAGATGGAATAAAGCCCAGTGAAGCGTATAACTGAATTTACTGTTTCATCCCTCCAAATGACTAAAACGCTACAGCATACAAATTGAAATCGAAAGCATTGAAAATATGAGGTTTGAAAATTCGAAAATTTATGTGAAGGGTGTTTCAAGCTAAGAGGCGTTTTGATAGAAGCTAAAATGTCCGTCCCCAAATTTTTGGCCCCTTTTTCGCTGCAGGCTATGAAACTCCACACGTTTTGAGTAAAATGAAAAAAATTAAATGCGGTTTTTTGGCAACTGATGCGTTCTGTTTAGTGCTCAAAACCTTGCCATTTGTACCATTTGTAATGTATTATGTCCTATACAGAGGGAGTCCTTTTCAGTATAGCTAACTTAAAGAATCAAAGTGGTTTGTCGTGCCCTAGAAAAATGTACCGATTCATCCACTCTACAGGCACAAGTTCATTAAGAGTACAAGACTAAAATGCTACAGCATGAGCAGCTTATGAATTGTCAATCATCAAAAAGAATTGGACTAGGTGTGACAAAGTCGGGACAAATTTTGATTTAAATTTAAATCTATTTTGAGTTAAAATTTTGACAGGTTCATCTACAAAATCCACTGATCATTCATAAGCAGGCGCCAATTTATGGAAGGAATCCTTTTACCCAGATTATTCCAGTTTTAGTCTCGTCGTCCAGTTTTGGCTTAAATGATAAGTAATTTCTGAACTTTACTAAATTATTTTTTTGGCCTGTTACAGAATAAAAACATGTCAAAATTGAAGTGTAATTCAGATTAAAATAATAAAAATTGATCATATATCGAATGCCAGCAACTTGTTTTTAGCTAATTATGATTAAAATTCAATTTTATTCGTTTTATTTTGGTTATGATTCATTTAGTCAATTTATAATTTGTTCACCATGCCCAAAAATCTAGAAAAACTTCTTCAATTTAACTTCAAAGCATTAAATTACAGTTCAATATATTTTTTCCACTAGTTATATTTTATATTTCACTAATTTTTGTCCTCTTTATGCCAAAATTGCCGCCTGCTTATGAATGATCAGTGGATTTTGTAGATGAACCTGTCAAAATTTTAACTCAAAATAGATTTAAATTTAAGATTTAAATTTAATTTAAATTTTCCAATTCTTTTTGATGATTGACAATTCATAAGCTGCTTATGCTGTAGCATTTTAGTCTTATCTAGATCTTGGCCATGTGGAAAACATATTTACTTGCCACATGAACAAAGTTTCAAACAGTTAAAAATGGACTTAAAAAGCGCCATTGCACCATACAAACAGCTATTAAAAACCTATTGCACGCAAGCTAACCTGAGCATCAGTTTATAAAATACTGCACAGTTTTTCTAAATTTAAACATTTAGGTTTTTTTCTAATTTATTAAAATGTCAAGGCCAAAATCAAAATTTCACGATTTTGGTCATTGAGATCTCAATTAGAGCTTTCGATTGATATATATATGTTCTGGGTTTTAATCTATATCCAAGGAGTTCTAGCTCGCGACAGGCAACCACCCAATAACTCGATCACCCATTCATAACTAGGGCGCTGTCGCGCCCTAGGATCTATCTACCTCTTTTAGTACTCAGAACCCCCAAAACTGCGCAAAATCAAGTCAAACAGCATGAGCTCGCTCTGTGCTTGTTTAAATGATGCCTGGCCCAAGGTATGGTGGAATTTTTCGCTACAGTTGGGGATGGACTGGAGGACTTTGCTGAGGCTTATCTCCTATCCCTCCAAGTCAGTTCCAGTACCTTGTCAGGCTGTGTCATGCAAAAAAGGAGTGCACAGGCAGAAGTGACGCACAAACGGCGCGGAAAGCTCGTATTTCGCCTCGCCCAGCCTCCGAGGGAGCCTAAGTTTCTGGAGCGTCTCTTCGCTGCCCTCTTCTGGAGCTGCGAGCCTCCTGGCGACGGTTTGGGGCAGCAGCATCGCTCCTGAGCACTGCAGAAGTGAAGCATAAAAGACTGCAGAGGCGGCCTTGGCAGACCAACTGAGCCGGGCCCTCACCGATCGTCTGGGCCAGTCCCTGAAGCTGTGGTGGGCTTGGCAGGAGGACAATAAGGAGGAGGAAGAGGAAGCCCCACCAACCAAACGTCCCAGATCCCTGCTCACCTACCGTCTCGATGTAAAGCGTCGTGGGACTGCTCGTCATCGCTTCCTCCACCTATCACAGGTCTCTCCATTAGCCTCCCATCAACAAGCCTCCATTTTGCACTTGGAAGGCTTTGGCTGACTGTCTGAAGCACAGCGAAGAAGTGAGGGCGAGTGAGGCGTCGGAAGAGCCGGACTTCCTCCTCGGCCTTCAGCTCTCCGACAGCGGCGTCTTCTTCGGCATCCCACTCAGTCGGTATGGGGGGGGGCAGGGGCATGGAAGAAGGGGAGAGGGAGTGTAAATACAGGGAGCCAGTGAGCAAACGAGCCTACCTGCTCCACAGTCGGCTGAGAGGGCCTATCTGCGACCTGCTAATCCAGCTGCTGGCGCCCCGCGCCGGGGAACTTATTCTAGACCCTTTCCTCGGCAGCGGCGCCCTCCTCGCCGAGGCTAAGGCTCAAATACCCCAGGTCCACCTCTCCCTTCATCACTCCCTTCTCACCCTCTCAGACTCTTCCTCAGGCCATCTGCCTAGGCCTGGAGCTGGAGGCTGGGATGCTGGGCGAGGCGGCGGCCAACGACGCTCAGATGAGAGCAGTGCTGGGCAGGGGCCTAGAACTGATTGGACAGGCGGACGCGAGGCGTAAGTGGGCCTGAATGGTGGTCAGAATGTCTTCAACTGCAATCTAGATCTCCCGCTGAGAGATGGGAGCGTGGATGCGGTGCTGACTGACTTCCCCTTCGGCCAACGTTACAGCGTTCGCACAGGCTTGGACAAGCTCTATGCGGCCGCTTTCAGCGAGATTCGAAGGTTGCCGTCTGTTTGCTTCTTGTAGAGTTTGCAGGAAGCTGCTGATTGCCGTGAATAGGAGTAAAAAGTAATGAAAGGTTGGAGGGTGCTGCGAAGCGGAGGTCGCGCGGCAGTGCTGATCAAAGGCGGCGGTTCTGATGCAGTTCCTGGCTTTCGTCTTCTCCCACCCTCACCACTCCCTCTTCGTCTCGCCAAGACACAGGCCCTGCTCTTGCTCCTGGAAAAGAGCTGTTAATGCTGGTGATTATGTTTTTATTTATTTTTCATCTTGCGCCATTCGAAATTCCTCTGAGTTTGAGAGAGCGTGAATAAGAATAAATACAATTTTATCAGAACAAGGTTGCAAAATATCGAGTGAAGAGGCAAAAAGAGGGAAGGAGCTGAAGCAAGGAGAGCGAAGGCGCAGAAACTCCCCTGGCTATCAGGGAGGCCTGGCAAAGTTTGTGCGCATTTCAAAGGCCCTCTCATGCAATCGAGAGAGATGCTAAAGTGTAGAGGTAGTTGGGGAAGAAGAGGAGGGCAATGCCACAAGCAGGCTACCAGAGCGGTGTGGACTTTGCTGACCAGAAGGCAGCACGAGAGTACGCCCTCCGTGTGGGAGTGGAGTACCGCTTTGGCTGTCTCTCCGAGAAACGCGCGGACTCCTGCCAGCTCCTCGGCGACTTCCTGGAGGCCATTGAGGATAAGCCCAGCGAAGCCTACAAAATCTACCGTGACAACTGCCGCACCCGCAACCATGCCCAGTCCTGCTACAAGTACGCCAGCTATCACCTCCGCAAATCCACTCCTGGTACATTCTCACATTTGTTTACATGCTATGCTGCACGCCCTCCGTGTGGGAGTGGAGTACCGCTTTGGCTGTCTCTCCGAGAAACGCGCGGACTCCTGCCAGCTCCTCGGCGACTTCCTGGAGGCCATTGAGGATAAGCCCAGCGAAGCCTACAAAATCTACCGTGACAACTGCCGCACCCGCAACCATGCCCAGTCCTGCTACAAGTACGCCAGCTATCACCTCCGCAAATCCACTCCTGGTACATTCTCACATTTGTTTACATGCTATGCTGCACGCCCTCCGTGTGGGAGTGGAGTACCGCTTTGGCTGTCTCTCCGAGAAACGCGCGGACTCCTGCCAGCTCCTCGGCGACTTCCTGGAGGCCATTGAGGATAAGCCCAGCGAAGCCTACAAAATCTACCGTGACAACTGCCGCACCCGCAACCATGCCCAGTCCTGCTACAAGTACGCCAGCTATCACCTCCGCAAATCCACTCCTGGTACATTCTCACATTTGTTTACATGCTATGCTGCACGCCCTCCGTGTGGGAGTGGAGTACCGCTTTGGCTGTCTCTCCGAGAAACGCGCGGACTCCTGCCAGCTCCTCGGCGACTTCCTGGAGGCCATTGAGGATAAGCCCAGCGAAGCCTACAAAATCTACCGTGACAACTGCCGCACCCGCAACCATGCCCAGTCCTGCTACAAGTACGCCAGCTATCACCTCCGCAAATCCACTCCTGGTACATTCTCACATTTGTTTACATGCTATGCTGCACGCCCTCCGTGTGGGAGTGGAGTACCGCTTTGGCTGTCTCTCCGAGAAACGCGCGGACTCCTGCCAGCTCCTCGGCGACTTCCTGGAGGCCATTGAGGATAAGCCCAGCGAAGCCTACAAAATCTACCGTGACAACTGCCGCACCCGCAACCATGCCCAGTCCTGCTACAAGTACGCCAGCTATCACCTCCGCAAATCCACTCCTGGTACATTCTCACATTTGTTTACATGCTATGCTGCACGCCCTCCGTGTGGGAGTGGAGTACCGCTTTGGCTGTCTCTCCGAGAAACGCGCGGACTCCTGCCAGCTCCTCGGCGACTTCCTGGAGGCCATTGAGGATAAGCCCAGCGAAGCCTACAAAATCTACCGTGACAACTGCCGCACCCGCAACCATGCCCAGTCCTGCTACAAGTACGCCAGCTATCACCTCCGCAAATCCACTCCTGGTACATTCTCACATTTGTTTACATGCTATGCTGCACGCCCTCCGTGTGGGAGTGGAGTACCGCTTTGGCTGTCTCTCCGAGAAACGCGCGGACTCCTGCCAGCTCCTCGGCGACTTCCTGGAGGCCATTGAGGATAAGCCCAGCGAAGCCTACAAAATCTACCGTGACAACTGCCGCACCCGCAACCATGCCCAGTCCTGCTACAAGTACGCCAGCTATCACCTCCGCAAATCCACTCCTGGTACATTCTCACATTTGTTTACATGCTATGCTGCACGCCCTCCGTGTGGGAGTGGAGTACCGCTTTGGCTGTCTCTCCGAGAAACGCGCGGACTCCTGCCAGCTCCTCGGCGACTTCCTGGAGGCCATTGAGGATAAGCCCAGCGAAGCCTACAAAATCTACCGTGACAACTGCCGCACCCGCAACCATGCCCAGTCCTGCTACAAGTACGCCAGCTATCACCTCCGCAAATCCACTCCTGGTACATTCTCACATTTGTTTACATGCTATGCTGCACGCCCTCCGTGTGGGAGTGGAGTACCGCTTTGGCTGTCTCTCCGAGAAACGCGCGGACTCCTGCCAGCTCCTCGGCGACTTCCTGGAGGCCATTGAGGATAAGCCCAGCGAAGCCTACAAAATCTACCGTGACAACTGCCGCACCCGCAACCATGCCCAGTCCTGCTACAAGTACGCCAGCTATCACCTCCGCAAATCCACTCCTGGTACATTCTCACATTTGTTTACATGCTATGCTGCACGCCCTCCGTGTGGGAGTGGAGTACCGCTTTGGCTGTCTCTCCGAGAAACGCGCGGACTCCTGCCAGCTCCTCGGCGACTTCCTGGAGGCCATTGAGGATAAGCCCAGCGAAGCCTACAAAATCTACCGTGACAACTGCCGCACCCGCAACCATGCCCAGTCCTGCTACAAGTACGCCAGCTATCACCTCCGCAAATCCACTCCTGGTACATTCTCACATTTGTTTACATGCTATGCTGCACGCCCTCCGTGTGGGAGTGGAGTACCGCTTTGGCTGTCTCTCCGAGAAACGCGCGGACTCCTGCCAGCTCCTCGGCGACTTCCTGGAGGCCATTGAGGATAAGCCCAGCGAAGCCTACAAAATCTACCGTGACAACTGCCGCACCCGCAACCATGCCCAGTCCTGCTACAAGTACGCCAGCTATCACCTCCGCAAATCCACTCCTGGTACATTCTCACATTTGTTTACATGCTATGCTGCACGCCCTCCGTGTGGGAGTGGAGTACCGCTTTGGCTGTCTCTCCGAGAAACGCGCGGACTCCTGCCAGCTCCTCGGCGACTTCCTGGAGGCCATTGAGGATAAGCCCAGCGAAGCCTACAAAATCTACCGTGACAACTGCCGCACCCGCAACCATGCCCAGTCCTGCTACAAGTACGCCAGCTATCACCTCCGCAAATCCACTCCTGGTACATTCTCACATTTGTTTACATGCTATGCTGCACGCCCTCCGTGTGGGAGTGGAGTACCGCTTTGACTGTCTCTCCGAGAAACGCGCGGACTCCTGCCAGCTCCTCGGCGACTTCCTGGAGGCCATTGAGGATAAGCCCAGCGAAGCCTACAAAATCTACCGTGACAACTGCCGCACCCGCAACCATGCCCAGTCCTGCTACAAGTACGCCAGCTATCACCTCCGCAAATCCACTCCTGGTACATTCTCACATTTGTTTACATGCTATGCTGCACGCCCTCCGTGTGGGAGTGGAGTACCGCTTTGGCTGTCTCTCCGAGAAACGCGCGGACTCCTGCCAGCTCCTCGGCGACTTCCTGGAGGCCATTGAGGATAAGCCCAGCGAAGCCTACAAAATCTACCGTGACAACTGCCGCACCCGCAACCATGCCCAGTCCTGCTACAAGTACGCCAGCTATCACCTCCGCAAATCCACTCCTGGTACATTCTCACATTTGTTTACATGCTATGCTGCACGCCCTCCGTGTGGGAGTGGAGTACCGCTTTGGCTGTCTCTCCGAGAAACGCGCGGACTCCTGCCAGCTCCTCGGCGACTTCCTGGAGGCCATTGAGGATAAGCCCAGCGAAGCCTACAAAATCTACCGTGACAACTGCCGCACCCGCAACCATGCCCAGTCCTGCTACAAGTACGCCAGCTATCACCTCCGCAAATCCACTCCTGGTACATTCTCACATTTGTTTACATGCTATGCTGCACGCCCTCCGTGTGGGAGTGGGGTGCCGATTTGATGCCAAAATTTGAGTGTTTTGTCGTTTGACATGAAATTCCATTTTAGGTTTTTTGGATATTCAAGCTTTTTCATTTTGGAGAATATGCCTACGACTTGGACGAGGCAACGAAGGGCATGGAGAAGGCATGTCGTCTTGGCTGGCGACGGGCCTGTTGGTATTTGGGCCACCTTCTGCTCAACCCGACTCCAAAGCAGCCGCAACCCAATCCTTTCCGGGTACTATACTTTCTATGCTTCGCTTGGCCCAGACGATTCAAAATAAATTTTGCCCAGAGATTGTGAAATGATGAAAATCTGCTTTAATTCAACAGCAGAAAGTATGATTAGGCAAAGGCAGCCTGGGCCAAATGCTGCGAAGATGGCGAAGGTGATTGCTGCTGGAGCCTAAACAGCCACCTCCTAGGCTTGGAAGCTCGCAAGGATAAACGACCTTACGACGCTGCTCAAGATTTCAAACCATCCAAGGTCCCTCTTCTTTTCTCTTTCTCATCTTTCTTTCCCACGCCAAAATTCCCCTCATTACATTTCCTGGGAAATGGCAACGTGCAAAGAAAAACGATTGATGAGAAGGAAGGTCTGTGATGGATGAGTTTGAGGAGAGCGATGTGGATGCCTCGATGCTGAAAGTGCCAC
>JASANA010008044.1:0-21920 GCA_030248095.1 Ptycholaimellus sp. GST1_10
CATATATACGCCCTTTCCGTCTCCCTCCATCAATCGCCCCTGGTATCTTGCATAAGCACCAAACGCTAGAATGTGCTGGATATGTTTTGAGGTGTGAAATTGGGGCTTTAGGTCAGAGTGTGAAGGCAGAGGATCTGTTTGAGCACCGTTCTAACAAGTTTCGTACTTCTGAGCCGCACAGCACTTCAGCCAAGGAGAACGGCAAAGACTCCGGCATTGTCCAGTCTCCAGCTACCTTTGTAGATGTGGACCTGTCTGATCAGCAGCCCCCTGTCAAGCCTCCACTGCCCACCAGGGGCCCTGCTCTTGTCCCCAAGCTACAGCCCCGCTCCTCCTCTCTCTCCACAGGCCCCACAGAGCAAATGGTGGCCCTCCTTTCAGCCCCCCGCCCTCCTTTCTTACACCGCCCCCTTTGAATGCAGGCAGAGACTGAAGGCGAGAAGGTCTTCCAGAATATTATCAGCAATCCAATGGTCGCCAAAATGACGGCTGCGTCCATGAAAAAGCTTTTCTTCAATTAGTGCGCTTTTTTAGACTTTGTTTGTTCTTCTGCACTAGTGTGCCTTATATGCCACTTAGGATTTATCTGGTTGATTTAAGTTTTAACTAGTGCTCAACAGAAATGTGCTGGATAAAAAATCGATCACTAGGCCTGTTGAGAGGGCTCCTCCTCCATGCTGCCTACAATCCATCCCCTCCAGGCCCTCACATCCCCCTACTGTAGAGTCACCTGAGCCCTCCGGGGCTGCCTCTTGTTGGCCTGCGGCTCCGCCTGCGGCTCCCTCCTCGGCCTGGAGATGCCCAACCGCCTCGAATCTTTCCAGCATCAAACGCTGGATCTCCGCTGCTGCCTCAAACTCCTCCTTTTTGGACAAAGCCTCTAAGCAGAAGTCAGCTAACCGGTGTGAGCGCTCCAAAGGCCTCCACAAAGCTGGGCAGTCCGCTGGACCCTGATGCCTGTCCTCCCTTTCCCCCTCCCTCCAAGATCCATTATCATAAAAGGACCCCGAAATTAGAGGCTAACATTTGGTGGAGGCAGCGGAGGCTGCATGCCGGTCATATTCTTTGGCTTCTCTCGATTGGGCCCAAAAATGTCTTCTTTCTACAAATCCACAACCCTTGAGTCCTAAAAGGGCCTCACCTGTCACTCACCTCAGTTGGCAGGCTGGCCTGGATCTCGCCTAGCGCTTGCCTCTCCTCCTCCACAAAGCCCTGCCTCCCTTGTTTTAGGCCCTGTTTTTTGAACCTGAGAAGCAAACCCAAAAGTGGGACTTCCAAGGCTCGTCCACAATGATGAGGCAATTCTCAAACTCGTCCAGGGCAACGCTCAGCTTGAAGGCCAACATCCTTGAGTATATGACCATCGTTTGAGCCTCTATCTAAAATAATTATTTTGGGGGCCAAATTTATAAAGAGACCTCTGAACCTGGGTTTGATTCACAATCATAGGGGCATGTTGGATTGGGGACCTACCGAATATTCACAATACAACTGCTTTATGGAAAGCAGTTGTTTCTTAAAGCTAATCAATTTTTCCGTTGTGCACTTTTTTTCATCCACATAAGCTTGAGCCATGCCAGCTAAAACCAGCTCACTTTAGCAGGGAAAAATAGTTGACTTTTCCTATAAACTTGCATTTACAAAGCGGCCAAACCTCGAGAGCTCAAAGCCTCCTCACCTTAGGCCAAGACTGAAGCACCGTCTTCCAAACCTACCATGTTCCTTTACACTTCTTTGCAATGTCTCCAGGCTTAGATGTGAAATATTGGATGGTGCCTTTTTTTACACTGCTCACAATAGGGTGCCGATGGGGGTGTCGGGAGGGAAGCATCTGAGAGGGTGACAGGAGGGAGGGGCAGAGAGAGCTGTGGGACAGGATGAGGGGCACTGAGGGGTGAGAGGGGTAGCCAAGGCAGCAGAGGGGAGGAGAGAGAAATAAGGCGGCAGAGGTAGGGACAGAGGGGACCTCAAGCCTGCCGATTAATCTTGCAAAGGGGGGAATCAACAAGTGCAAGAATTTAGCCGCTCTCCAATAGCTATGTGAATTTATCGGCACTCTATAGAGATATACAAATGATAAGCATACAGCATAAGCATATACAGCATAAGCTCTCAATAGCATAAAATTCGGCACACAAATGAGGATATATGTAGGTTGATAAATGTAAGAAAAAATGAGCCAGAACTCAGCAGTTAAATTTCAGCCAGAACTCTACAGTTTGTGAATAATTTTCAGCCAGAACTCAAAAGAGGCTATATAAAGGGGGCTATATGAAGGGGGGCTATGATAAGAGAGGGAACTCTAATGCGGGGGCCCTTAGGAGTGGCGGGAGGAATGCCGGGAGGAGTGGCGGGAGGGGAAGGTGCGGCCCTGCCCGGAGCTGGCTTGGGACTCGGGGCGGGAGGGCCCTTCCATGTCCTCCTCCTGACAAACTCCCCTCATTTAGTCCCTTGGCAACCCTCATGAGAGACTAGGAAAACCCGGCGGCTGTTGCAAGAGGCGGGATGGGACGTGGGGCGGGAGACGTGGCCAGCCTCCTCCTCCTCCTCCTCCAGCGGCGGCATCTCCCCATACTCCAAACAGGTCCCCTCTTTATTCAGCCCCCTCTGAGCAGACTGGCAATAACCTGCGCTCTGATGCGGATCTCCTCCAGGTCCGAGGTCTTGATGTTGTCCACCTGCTCCTGCGTGAGCACTCCCCCCTCCACCATCCCATCCACCATCTTCAATCCCCCCTCTGCCTTTTAGAGCCCCAAATTGAGGAAAGGGTGAGTGAAGGAGGAACCTGAGTGACGACCTGGTCAAAGTTGTTGACGGTGTCCACGATGGTGGAGTTGGTCTGCTGGAGGGTGGAGTTGGCCCGCTGGAGCTAGACTCGGAGGAGCTCACTGCGGAGGCACCCAATGGAGCTGGAGCTGCCCAGGGCCCCGTTCTCCAGCCGCGAGATCTCCTCCTGCAGGAACTCAATGCACCGGTTCAGGCGCCCCACTTCGTCCTCCAGCTGGCTCGCCCGGTTCTCGGCCTTGATCATCCGCTGGGCGGCCAAGGCTCTCTGGCACTCCACACGGGCGAGACGGGCCTCTGCCTCCTCCTTCTTGGCCCGGGCCTCGTCTCGCTCCTATCAAGATGCCCAAAAAGGTGGATTGAGGGAGGCACTAGGTGAGGGAGGGTTAAGGAAGGGGGGTAAAGGGAAGGGAGACCTTGTTGCTGATGGTGAGCCAGCCGTTGCGGGCGAAGTTCTCATTGGTGCGGAAGCCGCGCTCCCGATGGATGGTTGCCCAGGACTCCGCCACCTCCTTCTCCATCTCTCGGGTGCAGCTCTCTGTGACCTCCAGGGCTCGGCGCACCTCCCCCAGCTCCGCCCGCTCCTCATCCAGCCGCTCAGAGATCTCCCGATTGCGCTCCTCAGCCTCCTTCAGCGTGTGGCCCATCATCTGCACATTTCACCCTCCATCCACCTGTCAGAAAGAGGAGGCTAAAAGAAGAGGTAACAATGAGCTCCCTGTGGGAGCCGACGAGGCACTCAACGAGGACTCCGTGGGGCTCTTGCTTGATCTCCTCCACGTCGATCTTGGTGTACTCGTCACTGAGGCCGTGGTCGATGAAGAAGTCCCAGTTGTCGACGATCACAGGGAGCTCCATGGGTTCCATGCTGGCCGCGGGGCGCCCTCCTGCTCACCCCCCACCTCTCCCTCGCCCTCCCAGGCCTCCTCCTCCTCCTCCTCCATGCGAGACTCGTCCCTCTTCTCAGCCATCTTCTATCCGCTCTACTTGCTGCTCTACAAGAGGAAATGAGGCCCACTAATGAGGATAGGCTTGAGGGTATGCTTAAGGGTAGACATTGGGATGGGCTGGGTAGAAGGGCTGGGTGGAAGGGCTGGGTGAAAGGGATGAGTGAATGGGTGGCGGGCCTTTATGAAATCTGACCAGCCTTGAGGCCAGTCTTATAGACCCAGTGTGAGCATAGCTTTGCACTGACGCACAAAGTTCCCGCCTCTCCACCACTACCCACCCCCATAATTAGCAGGAGAAAAATTGGCCTACAAGCCCACTTCCCGCTCCATCCCAAACCTATTAGCATACCAGTGTTATCTAGGCCCAACTCAGCTGGCCTTGTCTCACTGCCCACCCCCATGCAAGGGCCGACTTGCATGGCCAGGAAGTGCTTTGTGTTCATTCCATCTATTGCCTTCAGAGCAACCTTCAATCGCCACTTTGGGGTGCAAATCACTGCATCTTTTTTATTACGAAACACCTGCCTCTGCTGAGCTCCCTCGCAATGCCTCCTTTGACTGAAGAACAATTTACCAAAACACTGGCTCTCTAATGAAGCAACAGCAAAAAACTTTTTTAACCGATAATTAGGTTAAAACAGAACTCAAGAGATGGCTTTTTGTGTATAATCAATATTTCGATAAAAATTGCAAAAAAATGCAATAGGTATCCGCCGAGCCTGGTCAGGTCTTGAGAACAGTAGAGCGGCCCCCAGCCTTTCAGTGAGCATTGGAGATCCTCGGTAAAGGCTGGGGGCCTAGACCAATAGGCTAGGCAGGATACCAGACCATAGAGCGCCTTAGGCTGTAGTAATACTTGAGGGAAATACTCACGACCTTGGTTAGCTTGCAATAGGCAGCTCACCACTCGAGACTTTGGAAAATGAAAAGTTAACTTCTATCGGTTCTCTCTTTGTTTTTTCTTTCTTTCAGTTGTCGTTATGAAAAAACCTGGCCCCATAATTGGTTAAAACTTTGAAATATAATCTAAACGTTTCAGTACGAAACAAAATCCACTAGAGAGCCTCTTATTGGACGACTTCAAGAAAACCGACCAATGAACGTGCAGTATTCTGCTTTGGTAAGCAGAAGGGTAAATATGGGCTCATCTTCACTCCGCACAAACTTGTACTTGGTCAGCTAATGTTTCCTGGCTTACCCTGTTCTACATAATTCCGGTGAGGTCAATTGCTTTTGGGGAACAGATCTCGAAATCCAGGACCGTTGCAAAAAGGCAGCTTGCAAAACATTGCAGCTACAAAACGTCTTTCAAGAACAAGATACTCATGTTGTGCCTGGCTGGAAAATGCCAATCAGCAAAGCCACGCTGTATCATCCTGGATTCATCGCCGGCCGGCATGATCTGGTCCCCTTTTTGCAGGAGCACGTATATAGTTGGCGAAAGCGTTTGCCTAGTGGCTCTGGAGAGCAGGTGGAGTGGTGAAGAGCCCCGGCCTTTGGAGACTAGAATAGGCTTTGGAGACTCCCCCCTCGAGAGCTTTTGTTTTTTTTCTCTTTCTTAACCGTTTTTTTGTTATGCATTATTTCATCGGAAAAGTAAATCTGAAATGAGGAAAATCAATTTTTGTAACGCAAGACAAAAATCACAAATCCGAGTCCATAGATATTCTTGGCTGACACCCATACTTGCGCGGCCGTTGACAGCTAGCACCTGGGTACTCTTGGCTTGGCTATATTAACGCGACCCTAAAAACATTTTGCACTTTGTTTCCAAAAATAATTTCCAAAAATAATTTCCAAAAATAATTTCCAAAAAATAATTTCCAAAAATAATTTTCAAAATTTTCCTATATTTTTGAAAACAAATTGCAAAATCAAAAACATTTTGCTACAACTATATCTCGATTAATACTGGAAACTAATTGATGTGTATTAATCAATATAAAAGTTAATTTTCAATATTGTATGGAAAAAAACCCACATTGTATGTGTGCCCTATGAATCGGTCTTGAAGTGTTATTTAATATTTGTTATTTAATATAGATATCAAAAGGACGGCCCAAAAATCTATAAAAATATACTAATAAACATGGGGCTAGGCATTCAAAAAAGGCATTCATAGAGAAAATATACATGTCTTATTATTAAATACATTTTTATTATTGTTCAAAAGGGGGCTAAGTTAAACATAAATATATGGTCAGATATAAATTTCAATGAAAAACATTGCAAAAACTTAACTCTTGGCAATCAACAACTTAAATGCATTTGTAAGATCAGCAATGGTCTTCACCACTTCAAGGGAATCTTTGTCATGTTTTAGGAAAATTCTGGACAAATCATTCAGTAGAACCATGTAAATGAAAATGTATTGAACAGAATTCTGAACTGCTTGAGCGCGCATAGTACGTAGTCTCTCAACAATGTCCTTTATAACTGCTTGCCCATTTGTTTTCACCATCAATGAACCAGCTAAAAAAGAGGCAACAAATGTTCCTGAGCGTCCAGCACCTGCAATGAACCAAATAGGACACCGATAGCCATAGGTATGTCCATCTTTAGAGCTAATGTGGTCAAATCCGTTTTTTCTTATGTAAATATTGTTGGTGCTAAGCATTTTTGCATGTAATGCTGGTATAATGGCATCTGCACCAGGAATTGAATGGTCCTGCCATGTAGACATTTGATAGTGCACAAGCATAAGAGATTTATCATTGGATCCTCCAATTTTCTTCTTTTTCAACTCAAGCTCTGTGACCCAAATCTTTTCACTTCCCATTCCGTCAATGCCAATGGAAGCCTCTGTCCGGCGAATGGTTTTCATTTCGTATTCATCTTCATCTTCATCATTAGGTCCAGCTTTAAACATATCACCAGCTTGTTTTCCAAAGTATGGTTCACTTTTCACTTTCCCTTCTTCTTTGTGTTCACAAAGCATTACAATGACCACAACTTTTTGAACCCAGATCATCCGATAGAAATTGAGAATTGTTTCTTGCAAAGGCCCTTGTGCTAGTATGAATAGCTGGCTTTTTGGCCCCCAGTCAATAAAGTTAGCATGTATGTAACGTTTACCAGTTTTGTCAAGTTTAACACGAGTTTTGTCCCAGCATGGAATATTTCGAAAGCGATTCTTATTCATATTATTTTGAAATTCTTCACAAGGTTGCATCTTGTCACTTTTCCGGATGTCTTCATATTCCTTTATTAAGCTGTCTAAAATTTCATTGCAATTAGGCCTTGTCCCTGGTAGAGATGTTAGTCCTAATGTAGATCTAATCCAATGAATGATCCATTTTTTCAGCTCTGACGGACTTGAATGTAGACGTACCATGTCTTCAACAGAACTACTGGATGAAATGGCATTTACTGGTTCATGTTTGCTGTCTGGCTTTCCAGTGGTGTCTGTCAGTTGCGTGGCTTCTTTTTCTGATTCTTTGGTAGTTAACTGGGTAGTTTGTTCTTTAGATTTTGTTTGTTGGCGATTGACGGTCCTTTGTTGTTCTGCAAGAGATTTTTGTACCTTTTTTGCTTCTTTACTATGAATGGTCGACTTTTCTTTTTTGCTTCCTCTGGATTCATGTTTGCTGTTATCAATGGTTTCTGATAATGTTTAATTTGTTAAAATATAAATTAGTAAAATATTTTGTTGCCACAATTTAGCATATTGATTACATTTGTGGGCTATTTTGCAGTTTATGGTCTTTTACTTTTTTGAGTCACAAATTTTGACCATGACCAGTAATGTGCATATTCTGACTCTAACGTGTTTTCTAGTGCTCATGAGTCCAACGCACCATCCACTCGGCCATGGGATCAACTTTAAAGACGGAATAATTTTCACGTATAAACAAATCCATGAACAGGGTAAGCTTTGGCTATCTGCTCCAGCATAGAAGCGAACAAGAGGGCAGTATCGTTCATTCTTAGCTTCACTCCATTGAAGCAACCATCTGGTAGGTTGGAGCATTTGCAAAGCACTTGGGGCAAGTAGTGGAGTTGAGGATTAGATTGTGTTGGGCCGCTAAGCGCATGAGAGACAGAACCAGAGACAGAACGAAGGAAATGAGAATCCATCCTTCACCCACAGGCACATACGCTTCATTCACAATTTTACTAGTACCTTTAGGCCGTCCCATGGCTAATTCTGATGCAAGTGCATGTGCAAATCAGCTTTAGGGCCGATTTGGGCAGATTAGAAGGTGGGGGAATAAAAGACCATAAACTGCAACATACCCCATTTGTGCAGAAATTGGCAAGGTTTGGAAAATAGTTTTACAGGGTTAAGGTGCTCGTACTGACTTCATTTGATGCAGTAAACCATGTTCTATTTGCTAAAGAGCTAGACACTTGTAATCCTGAGCTGCACTGTCAGTCATTGAATTCAATTATATTTTATTGCTTTAGTAAAACAGATTTAGATTTGGCAGATTACAATGTTGATGCTAAACAAGTGCAATGGCGCAAAGCTAAATGCTATCCATAATATGCTAACCACTTACTCAACTTTTGTCCTCAGGTATATATATATATATATAAATGCTGTCCACAATCGAATTCTCAACGGATATAAATACAATTTTTACAACTAGTACTTTATTGGGTGAGTGTCAATAAAAAATTGAGGTTCTTGATTTATGTATAGAACAAGTATATGGCGCAAAGCGCAATAGGTGACCGCGGAGCATATTCCGCCTTCCACATTCACATGTAGCAGATGCCAAAAATTGAGGAATGTTTTCATACAAGAGTGAACATTTTCTCTCAAAAGGGTAAGTCTGTGGTTTCTCAGCCAATTTCAAAAGTAAATACAGATTCAAAATTGGTATATATGACTTGTCAATCAAAAAACCAAAGTCTTTTGTGCAATTCTCAGCCGTTGAGTTGCTACTGATTATTGATGCTATTGGCATGCATGAAAGTTTGTCACTCAAGATGAAAAGTCTGTGGTTTCTCAACCATTTTCAAAAGTAAGCACAGATTTAGAATCGTTATATACTACTTGTGAACAAAAAAACTCAAGTCTTTTGTTCAATTATCAGCCGTTCAGCTGCTACTGATTATTTATGCTATTGTTGTGCGTGAAAGTTTGTCACTCAAGATGAAAAGTATGTGGTTTCTCAACCATTTTCAAAAGTAAGCATATATTTGGAATTGTTATATACGACTTGTGAACAAAAAAACTCAAGTCTTCTGTTCAATTCTCAGCCGTTCAGCTGCTACTGATTATTGATGCTATTGTTATGCATGAAAGTTTGTCACTCAAGAGGGTAAGTCTGTGGTTTCTCAACCATTTTCAAAAGTAAGCACAGATTTAGAATCGACATATAAGACTAGTGAACAAAAAATTAACTCTTCTGTGCTTTCACGACTGACTTCTTCAGCCGCCACCCAGTGGGTGTGGCGGCGGGCACAGTGCCACCGTGCGGTGGACACTCCCGGCGTACAACGATAGGCACGAAGGGCGGAAGAGAGTGAGAAGGCCAACCAACAGTTGGCGGCCAAAGATGCAGCGCTTACAGCGACGGAAATCGTCACCAAATCACTTGGCTGGCTCACTTAAGCTGCGGAATGCGAGCAGGAGGAGACGTGAAGTAAAATCAGCTAAAAATAGAGAATAAATGGCACCTGTATGAGAAAAAGCACCGAAAGGCTTGTTGGGTGGATAAGGCTAAACTGTGACTAGTTGGACTAGGAGTTGGAGATGGGGCTAAACTTGGACCGTTTCCCTACCTCACCTGATAGCTCACTGCACACTGTACAAATGCTACAGACTATGAAACAGTGACTGGGGCATGAATCAGACGGGCGTTCTTGAGTCGCCGTAGAAGAGTAGAAGTTGAGTACATGAAGGTGAGGGGCTCCCGGTGAAGAAGCCGGCAGAGCCGAGGCCGAGGGCGCCGAGGCTCCCGGCGAAGTTGGGGGGCCGGGGCAGCTCAGAGACGCTGCTCCCGGCGACAAAGACGGAGACCCATAATTGGTTAAAACTTTGAAATATAATCTAAACGTTTCAGTACGAAACAAAATCCACTAGAGAGCCTCTTATTGGACGACTTCAAGACAACCGACCAATGAACGTGCAGTATTCTGCTTTGGTAAGCAGAAGGGTAAATATGGGCTCATCTTCACTCCGCACAAACTTGTACTTGGTCAGCTAATGTTTCCTGGCTTACCCTGTTCTACATAATTCCGGTGAGGTCAATTGCTTTTGGGGAACAGATCTCGAAATCCAGGACCGTTGCAAAAAGGCAGCTTGCAAAACATCGCAGCTACAAAACGTCTTTCAAGAACAAGATACTCATGTTGTGCCTGGCTGGAAAATGCCAATCAGCAAAGCCACGCTGTATCATCCTGGATTCATCGCCGGCCGGCATGATCTGGTCCCCTTTTTGCAGGAGCACGTATATAGTTGGCGAAAGCGTTTGCCTAGTGGCTCTGGAGAGCAGGTGGAGTGGTGAAGAGCCCCGGCCTTTGGAGACTAGAATAGGCTTTGGAGACTCCCCCCTCGAGAGCTTTTGTTTTTTTTCTCTTTCTTAACCGTTTTTTTGTTAATGAGTAAATGTTAAGTAAATCTGAAATGAGGAAAATCAATTTTTGTAACGCAAGACAAAAATCACAAATCCGAGTCCATAGATATTCTTGGCTGACGCCCATACTTGCGCGGCCGTTGACAGCTAGCACCTGGGTACTCTTGGCTTGGCTATATTAACGCGACCCTAAAAACATTTTGCACTTTGTTTCCAAAAATAATTTCCAAAAATAATTTCCAAAAATAATTTCCAAAAAATAATTTCCAAAAATAATTTTCAAAATGTTCCTATATTTTTGAAAACAAATTGTAAAATCAAAAACATTTTGCTACAACTATATCTCGATTAATACTGGAAAGTAATTGTATTGTAATTATTCAATATAAATTTAATTTTCAATATTGTATGGAAAAAAACCCACATTGTATGTGTGCCCTATGAATCGGTCTTGAAGTGTTATTTAATATTTGTTATTTAATATAAATATCAAAAGGACGGCCCAAAAATCTATAAAAATCTACTAATAAGCATGGGGCTAGGCATTCAAAAAAGGCATTCATAGAGAAAATATACATGTCTTATTATTAAATACATTTTTATTATTGTTCAAAAGGGGGCTAAGTTAAACATAAATATATGGTCAGATATAAATTTCAATGAAAAACTTTACAAAAACTTAACTCTTGGCAATCAACAACTTAAATGCATTTGTAAGATCAGCAATGGTCTTCACCACTTCAAGGGAATCTTTGTCATGTTTTAGGAAAATTCTGGACAAATCATTCAGTAGAACCATGTAAATGAAAATGTATTGAACAGAATTCTGAACTGCTTGAGCGCGCATAGTACGTAGTCTCTCAACAATGTCCTTTATAACTGCTTGCCCATTTGTTTTCACCATCAATGAACCAGCTAAAAAAGAGGCAACATATGTTCCTGAGCGTCCAGCACCTGCACTGCAATGAACCAAAATAGGACACCGATAGCCATAGGTATGTCCATCTTTAGAGGTAATGTGGTCAAATCCGTTTTTTCTTATGTAAATATTGTTGGTGCTAAGCATTTTTGCATGTAATGCTGGTATAATGGCATCTGCACCAGGAATTGAATGGTCCTGCCATGTAGACATTTGATAGTGCACAAGCATAAGAGATTTATCATTGGATCCTCCAATTTTCTTCTTTTTCAACTCAAGCTCTGTGACCCAAATCTTTTCACTTCCCATTCCGTCAATGCCAATGGAAGCCTCTGTCCGGCGAATGGTTTTCATTTCGTATTCATCTTCATCTTCATCATTAGGTCCAGCTTTAAACATATCACCAGCTTGTTTTCCAAAGTATGGTTCACTTTTCACTTTCCCTTCTTCTTTGTGTTCACAAAGCATTACAATGACCACAATTTTTTGAACCCAGATCATCCGATAGAAATTGAGAATTGTTTCTTGCAAAGGCCCTTGTGCTAGTATGAATAGCTGGCTTTTTGGCCCCCATGAGGATGATGTAATAACAAGTATATGGCGCAGAGCACAATAGGTGACCGCGGAGCTCTCAACATACCCCATTTTTAGAAACCTTTCTACCTAAAAAAGTTATGTTTCAAATGTCTCCGGGACTTGTCAAACCTCTCCAGATCTTCCTCAAATTTTATTTCCTTTCAGAAAAAAATTTTGTCAATATCCGTTGAGAATTGAGCCTTTTACAGCATACCCAAATTTTCGACCTTTCTACCCAAAAAAGTCCAATGTTTCAAATGCTCGGAAACCAGTTCCACCCCTCCATATCTTCCTAAAATCTCATTACCTTTAGGGAAAAAAAAGTTTGTCCAAATCCGTTGAGTATCAGACCCTTTTACAGCATACCCAAATTTTCAAACTTTCTACCCAAAAAAGTAATGTTTCAAATGCTCGGAAACCAGTTCCACCCCTCCAGATCTTCCTAAAATTTTATTACCTTTCAGGAAAAAAAAAGTTTGTCCCAATCCGTTGAGAATTGAGCCTTTTACAGCATAGCCAAATTTTCAACCTTTCTACCCAAAAAAGTAATGTTTCAAAAGTTCAAATTCCGGGTCTACCCCTCCAGATCTTCCTAAAATCTCATTACCTTTCAGGAAAAAAAAGTTTGTCCAAATCCGTTGAGAATTCGTTTGTTCCCAGCATTTCCAGACATGCATATATACATATATACATATATACACATGAGGACAAAAGTTGAGTAACCTCTATAAGACCGCGGAGACAGCCCTTCGGGCCGCTCCGCGGTCAAAAATAAAAACTTTACAAGACAAAAATTAGAATAATTTTTAAAATGTTACCTCCTCGTACTTGCTCAAGGAATGCTCAGTTTGACTCATTTTACAAGGTTCATATTACCTAATACTACTTTGTCTGAATTCTATGAGCAACAAGGTATTCTCGGCTGTCGTCAAGATGCGTGGCCTTTGATCCAAGTAATAATAAGCTCAAGCTACATTACTAAATTATCCAAGTTGCATGTTTGCTTGTTGCTGGTGCATTGTTTCGCCCATTACCTCACAACTTCAGTTCAACAAGTATATGGTGCAAAACGCAATAGGTGACCGCTGAGCACTTAGTTCTTTGGTTTCTCAACCATTTTCAAAAGTAAGCACAGATTTGGAATCGCAATATACGACTTGTGAATCAAAAAACCAAAGTCTTCTGTTCACTTCTCAGCCGTTCAGCTGCTACTGATTATTGATGCTATTGTCATGCATGAAAGTTGGTCACTCAAGAGGGTAAGTCTTTGGTTTCTCAACCATTTTCAAAAGTCAGCACAGATTTGGAATCGTTATATAGACTTGTGAATCAAAAAACCAAAGTCTTTTGTTCAATTATCAGCCGTTTAGCTGTTACTAATCATTGATGCTATTGTCATGTGTGAAAGTTTGTCACTCAAGAAGGCAAGTCTGTGGTTTCTCAACCATTTTCAAAAGTAAGCACATATTTGGAAACGTTATATACGACTTGTGAACATAAAAACTCAAGTCTTCTGTGCAATTATCAGCCGTTCAGACGCTATAGAAGAAAATGGTAATTTTTGCAGAAAAAAATTTGTCCTACTCAGGAAAGAAATGGTTCTAAGTGTGCGGTACCAGCTCCACCCCCCAGGATTCAAGCGGCACAGTTTAGCTTTCAGGAAAAAAAGTGGCATTAGATGCCAAACATAGAATTGAGTTAACCGATTACACCCCATTCAATCGCAGCCGACTGATACCACTACGGTGGTTGGTGAAAACATGATCGAATTTTTGCTCAAAATGGGTGCGATCCAGGAATCCAACTCACCATAGTCAAGTCCTGTTGTGATAGTTCCGAAACCAGACGGAAGTGCTAGGATGGTTCATGACTATAGACACTTGAACAGTTTTACAGTCAAGGATGTCTACAATCTACCCAGCACAGCTGAAATCTTGAGCTCTTTAGCATGGATAACACTGTTCTGTGCCCTAGACCTTACAGCAGGTTATCATCAGATAAAAATGTGACCAAGCGACCGAAAATATACCACTTTCCGAATGCATCTAGGCCTCTGGGAGTACGTTGCAATGCCAATGGGGCTCGCTTCAGCCACGTTTTCTTTCCAACATGCAATGCACAATGTTATGCAAGGTTACCTATGGAGAAAAGTCTGGATTTACCTAGACGATGTCCTCGTCGGAGGACAGGACTTTGAGTGCCTATGTGAAAACCTAGCCTTGGTGTTCAATCGCCTCAAAAATGCAAACTTGAAATGCAAGTTGCAAAAATGCGAATTTCTGAAAAATGAAATTGCATATCTCGGTCACAACATTTCTGACTGAGGAATTAAGGTTGACACTAAGAAAACCGAATCAATCAACATTTACCCGTGACAGGGAACTGCAAAGGCGCTACAACGGTTTCTCAAGACCGAGCTTTTACAAAACTAAAACATGCTTTGAGCAAACTGCCAGTTTTAGCTTTTCCCGTTATGGATCAAAAAAAGTCGTTCCTAATACAAACGGATGCCTCCCGAACAGGCCTAGGCTGCATATTAGCACAATCTGACGCAGATAGCAAAGAAAGAGTAATTGCTTAGGCCAGCCGTTCACTAACAAAATCTGAAAAAGATTACCCTACCATAAAATTGGAAGCGTTGGCAATTCTTTTCAGGTTGCAAAGATTTAAAAATTACATCCTAGGGCATCCAAGCATTATTGTGGAATCAGATCACAAACCACTGCATTATGTATTGTCCGGTTTCAATGACACTCCAATACTTCAGTGATGGGTGCTGAAAATTACAAATTTCCAGCCATTTCTGCGATATAAAGCAGGAAAAGACCACATCAATGCGGACACTTTGTCTAGAATGTACGAAGAACTGCCAATGCCTTTCCCTGATGTTTCAGAGCCACCTCTTAAAGCAGAAAAATCACCTTCAGGTAATACGGAATCTCAAGGTGCCTGGAAATGTTCAGTCATATTTTCCATGGAGGAGGATAAATATTTCAAAAACTCCATATCCATCGCTAAAGAACAAAAAACCAACACTTTTTGCATTGGAATGATATAACACCTAACAGACGTTTCTTTGCCGCAGGATTTTGAGCTGAGTAAACGCATTGCCTGCTCTGCCCACCTATAAACTACAGACGAGCAGGATCTCTTATATTTCTTAGGGGAGGAGGGGAGCATGCTCTTATTCGTTCCCAAACGCTGCGTCCCTCACATCCTTCACTGTTTCCACGCCAGCAAATTCGCTGGACACTTTGCGTTTAAACGCACTTACGGCACAATAAAAGGCCATTTTTATTGGCCAAACATGGTCAAAAATATAAGAGAGTTCTGCAGAGCTTGCTTGGTGTGCCAGAAATTCAATGCTTGAGAGCCACTCATTCCGATAAAGGTGACTGCTGCTGTGGCTAACCTGAAGCAGATGTGGAAAAACATGCGTTTGCATTCAAATGCTGCTCAAATTAGGCAGAAAGAGCAGTATGATAAGAAAGCCAAACTTAGGCCTTTCAAAGTAGGAGAACTAGTTTGGGCAAGGAAGCATGTTCATGAAATCCGTTTCACTGGGTTATGGAGAATTGCGGAACTGAGAAGGCCCAATGACATTATTCATCCTTACAAATTCACTAACCTCACTAAAACGGTTCATATTAATCAATTGAAACCTGCCTTCTGTATGCCTCCAGATTTACTCTTTGAACCCATTGATGTATATGCGGAGGCCGCTGCCAATGTTCTCCCTGCCCCTGTTCCCCCCTCTCCCTGCTCCCCCTGCTCCCCAGCCTGCCCCCGAGCCCCCAGCCGAGGCCTCTGCTACGCCTCCGACGGCGCCTCCTACGGCCTCTGCGATGACCCCTGGTCCCCCCCGATCTCCCAGGAACCAGTAGACAGACAAGAAGCAGCCCTGCGCTTCCTACCGCTGAGAAGAAGCATCCAGGACAGCCCCGGAAGGACCCTGAAGCGGACCCCTCTCTCTTCACTGGCAAAACGTCCAAGACCGCCAGCAAGACCACCAAGACTGTTGTCAAGGCAGCCAATGCTGCCAAGAAGAAGACACCGACTCCTCCTCCACTCGTTCTTCCAGACACCCCAGAAGCTGTCTTGAAGGCCTCCCTGGAGTTGCCCAAAGCCTCGCCCAGTTTCGAGACACCCTCAGCCCTGATTCCAACTTCTTGACAGCGACGCTTCGACAACGGCCCCCCGCCTGCGTCATCAGCCACGGCTCTCATCCCTTCTACGGTTAGGCCTCCATTACCGATCCCTGCCAAAAGAGCTGACCTGCGGAATAAAAGCCTTATCAAACGGCCTTCTCGCCTGCTTGATAACTGAAGGCAAGGTCCTTCGCCTTGCCCCCCCCCCCCCCTTCTGCCTCCTTGCCCTTCTATGCCGCCTCTGCCTCCCCTGCTGCACCCTGTCCCCTTCCAACGCTGCCCCTTCCCCTTCCACGGTTGCCCCTTGTGATTTCTCCTCTGTGATACCTGGTGATCAGCATCAGCCTTCGCACATGCATCCTTAGGGTCCTTTCTTTGGGGTTAGATCTTCCATGCATTCCATGTAAGTTCTTAGGGGAGGTGTAGGGTGCATGACTCTGGTCTGGAGCATAGCCATGACAAGGCAGCTCAAGCACCCTGCATCTAGCTCTGAGATCAGTCTCTACCATACATGAGACTTTTTAAGGCCACTACGACAAAATAATATAAAATTCAAAAACGTAAATTTTCAACATGCAAAATTCGACAAAAATACGGCAAAAATATAATTTTTTTTCATTTTTCAACAAAAGCTGTTGTGTGAAGGCCTCATTTGCTTCTATACATTGTTTTTTTGCTTCTAATCGATCGAAACTCTCTCCTCCTTCTTGACTGAGACCCCAAAAAGCAACAACATGGACAAAAACGATGCACTAGAAGGCGTTGAAGCAAAGTAGCACCTGAGAAAGTAGCGTAAAGCTAAGGGGGGGCGGTTATACGCCAGAAAGAGGGGAATGCAGTAGAAGAGGGACTTGGCACGGCCAATAGGCACACAACACAGAAAATGGCTTCAAAAGGAGACTGGCTGAAAGCATAGAGCAAACGGGAATGTAGTAGGAGATTATTTGAGAGGGGCGAGGGGGCTCAATGGTGACAGGGCATGGTGGGGGACGGGCAGGGGAGGGGGCTAGTACTCGGGAGAGGGGGGGGGGTGGGGGATCTTGAAGACGCTGTTGGACATGGAGTCCGGGGAGGGCGGGAGGCGGCCGAACTCGGACTTGGAGTCCTCCTCGTCAGTGCTGGCGGAGTCCTTGTCCCCGTAGCCCTCGCCGGCGTGGCTGCGGAGGTGCATGGACAAGTTGACGTTGCAGGGGCACTTCACCGCGATCGTCTTACGTGCCTTGGGGAGGGAAACAAAGGCATCATCAGCCTGACAAAAGGCACAACAGTGACTTTGCCTTCTTGCTCCTTGCCTGCCTGTCTGTTGCACCTGATTCAGGGGCTGCAACGATACCACTGGGCCAGTGCCCAGTACCTACTATACTAGGCCTAGTGTCTGCCATTTTGCGCATTTTTAGGTTGCATGGCAACAATCTATTCCTCTTTTTTTCGGAGTCTGAAACAAAGGCACCGGAGACAAAGCTGGGCAGGGAATGCATGGTCCTCATGAAACAGAAAACATGAGAAAACAGAAAACATAAACCTGAAGCTGAAGCCAATAGAAGCTGAGGCATAAAGCTGGTGCAAGAGACTCTGAGACAGGGTGAAACTGAAAGGTGGATAAAAAGGGGAGAAGGGAAGCTTAGAAGCCAAGGCGATCGAGAAGGACGCGATTGAAATTCATGATTATTTCCGCGTCAATGATTTCTGGCCCTACTCGGCTTTGCCTACCATTGATGATTAGGTTCATGCCAGAGAATAGGGCTTCGGTAGATGCTGAGGAGGAAGGGGTGCCTAGGAGGCGGAGGGCTATGCGGTTGAGAGGGGAGCCCTTCTGGAGGAGCAGACTGATCTCCTGGTAGGGGACTCGCTGACGATTCATCTGGCTCCACCAGTCGAGCGGGCACTGCTTCTCTCCCTTGCGCACCACCACTGTCAATCCCTTCCTTATGACAAGAGAAGTGATGGATAGGGAAAATAAAGGGGACCATCATCCTTGGAGAAGACCATGGAGACATAGGTGTTCATCTGCTCCTCCGCCAGTCCATGGAGTCCTCGGCTGGTGTGAAGGCGTGTAGGGGAGGGTGTGGCCATGGGAGGAGGCATCTGGGAGCATTCGTCGTCGAAGGTCTTGCTGTTGAAGAGGGCCTCGAGGCCGCCCATGTCTTCATCGTTGTCGAGAAGGGCAGCAGAGCTGGTGCCTGGCTCGTCCTCGGCTTGGGCAGTGCTGGACTTGGTGGGCGCCAGTGGAGGGGAAGCAGAGGGCTGGAACTCCATCTGTCGCTCGACCTGTTGGATGCCCTTCTTGAGGTTTGCGGTGCCATCGCAGACAATCTATCAAGCCAATCCCCAATTGGAAAACAGCATTAATAGGGGGCAAAATGCAAGGAACTTTATGGAGCTGCTCCTTGCGGAGGCCAGAGCTTGTCCAGAGGCCGGTGAAGGAGTTCATGACGTTCTCCGCGGTCATGGGCAGATAGACGATGGTGGTTGGCAGCGTGGCCTGGATGAGGCCATAGCGCTCGTCGTGGAAGGCCACCAGGACACCCAGGAACTCGCAGCCATCGCTGGAAGGGCCTTTTATGAGGGAAAGAGGAGTAAAAGTAGGAAGGAGAAAACTTGGCATGCCAGAGGTCGATGACGGCGTTGACGGTGTTGGGCAGGGCCTTGGTGAGGACCTTGGACTTGATCACCTCGAAGGCCTCCTTCCCCTCCTGGATGACTCCACAGCGGCCGACCCTGGGGCAGGGGACTCGGAACTTCGGATCCGCAAGGCCCATGAACTGCACAAAGCGAGGACTGGAAGCAGTGGCCAATGCCTGAAAATAGCAGCTCTTTGGCCTGATTGCTCCACAAATGAAAATGTGAGATTGGTACCAGTGTAGTCCCAGTCCCCAGCCAGCGGAAGAGGAACTTGTTGAGCATGATGCGGCGCGGATTCTTGATGGGGTAGTGGCCAGGAGAGTCGGCGTCCTTGACCACTTTCTGCGGGACCATGTAGTCGTAGATGCTGGCATTGGACGGGTCTTCCTTGATCTCCTTAGCTGCAATTTCTCACCCTATCATGAGTTGAAAAAAACAGGCGAGAAAGCTTCACTGAGTGCATCAGCGGCGTTCTTGGCAATCTCGGGGAAGTGGTCCTTGTGGTCGCGTAGGATGTGGTTCACCAGCTCGCGCACGTAGCCCTTGTTGTCCCAGTCGCACCTCTTCACGGTCTCCAGCTCCTGGCCTGGCTCGATAGGCGCTAGGGGAAAGGAGCAGTAGATGATGGTGCGGGAGTTCCAGTCAACGCTCTTAGTGCTGGCCCAACCAGAAGGAATGAATGACCATGCCTTATGCGTCCTCTTTCACCCCATATTTACACACACAAGAAGCCTTCACAGTCGCTAATCTATGCTAAGCCCACCTCAAAGGCCTCTTACAGCAATAAACCTGCGCAGTTATGCTAGCTAGTTTCTAATATGTGCACCACCAATGACATCGCCAACCTTTTTTGAAGTTTATTTTCACTTCAATTGGGAAGTTCACTGGTTTCCAAGTCAGCAGTACCCCTGCAAAGACAGCAAGAAAGCTTTGGTACCAATCCATCTTTTTCTCACACTGAGGCAGCCAGAAACAGGTGTTCAGAAGGGCTCATAACTATCACAAAAGGCATCCTCAGAGTCAAGGTTAGTCTCAGAATCACCTTCCCACACCTTCTCCAACTGTCACGCAGAAGAACCAATGAAAAAATGGGACTCAACGTTCAAAAATCAGAAAAATCTTCCTAAAAACCCTATATTTTGTTGTAAAACATGATATGACTAACATGATACAAATAACCGTCTCCCTGAAAAATTTCAACCATCTATATAAAATTACTGAAATTGTGAAACCACAGACTTTTCCTCTTGAGTGACAAACTTTTGCGCATAACAAAAGCATCAATAATTAGTAGCAGCTGAACGGCTGATAATTTGAAAATATAACACTTGAGTTTTTTTGTTCACTAGTCGTATATAGCAATTCCAAATCTGTGTTTACTTTTGAAAATGGTTGAGAAACCACAGACTTTCCCTCTTCAGTGACAAACTTTTGCGCATGACAATAGCATCAATAATTAGTAGCAGCTGAACGGCTTATAATTGAACAAAACACTTGAGATTTTTTGTTCACAAGTCAAAAATAACTGATTCCAAATCTGTGCTTACTTTTGAAAAATGGTTGAGAAACGATATACTTTTTATCTTGAGTGACAAACTTTTGCGCATAACAAAAGCATCAATAATTAGTAGCAGCTGAACGGCTGATAATTGAACAGAACACTTGACAAGTTTTTTTGTTCACTAGTCGTATATAGCAATTCCAAATCTGTGCTTACTTTTGAAAATGGTTGAGAAACCACAGACTTTCCCTCTTGAGTGACAAACTTTCGCGCATGACAATAGCATCAATAATTAGTAGCAGCTGAACGGCTGATAATTGAACAGAACACTTGAGTTTTTTTGTTCACAAGTCGTATATAGCAATTCCAAATCTGTGCTTACTTTTGAATAATGGCGGAAGAAACCACAGAACTAAGTGCTCCGCGGTCACCTATTGCGCTTTGCGCCATATACTTGTTGAACTGAAGTTGTGAGGTAATGGGCGAAAACATGAGATGAAGCAACAATCAAACATGCAATTTGAATAATTTAGTAATGCAGCTTGAGCTGATTATTACTTGGATCAAAGGCCACGCATCTTGGCGATAGCCGATAATACCTTGTTGCTCATAGAATTCAGACAAAGTAATATAAAATAATATGAACCCTTTAAAATGAGTCAAACTGAGCATTCCTTGAAGCAAGAACGAGGAGGTAACATTTTCAAAAATTATTCTGCAATTTTTGTCTTGTAAAGTTTTTGTTTTCTTCACCGCGTAGCGGCCCGAAGGGCCGCTCCGCGGTCTATAGAGGTTACTCAACTTTTGTCCTCATGTGTATATATGTATATATGTATATATGTATGTCTGGAAATGCTGGGAACGGGCGAATTCTCAACGGATTTGGACAAACTTTTTTTTTCCTGAAAGGTAATGAGATTTTAGGAAGATCTGGAGGGGTAGACCCGGAATTTGAACTTCTGAAACATTACTTTTTTGGGTAGAAAGGTTGAAAATTTGGGTATGCTGAAAAAGGCTCAATTCTCAACGGATTGGGACAAACTTTTTTTTTCAGGAAAGGTAATAAAATTTTAGGAAGTAGAGGATGGGTGGAGCTGGTTTCGGAGGATTTGAAACATTACTTTTTTGGGTAGAAAGTTTGAAAAATTTGGGTATGCTGTAAAAGGCTCAATACTCAACGGATTTGGACAAACTTTTTTTTCCTGAAAGGTAATGAGATTTTAGGAAGATATGGAGGGGTGGAACTGGTTTCCGAGCATTTGAAACATTACTTTTTTGGGTAGAAAGGTCGAAAATTTGGGTATGCTGTAAAAGGCTCAATTCTCAACGGATATTGACAAACTTTTTTTTCCTGAAAGGAAATAAAATTTGAGGAAGATCTGGAGAGGTTTGACAAGTCCCGGAGCATTTGAAACATAACTTTTTTAGGTAGAAAGGTTGAAAAATGGGGTATGTTGAGAGCTCCGCGGTCACCTATTGCGCTCTGCGCCATATACTTGTTATTACATCATCCTCATGGGGGCCAAAAAGCCAGCTATTCATACTAGCACAAGGGCCTTTGCAAGAAACAATTCTCAATTTCTATCGATGATCTGGTTTCAAAAAATTGTGGTCATTGTAATGCTTTGTGAACACAAAGAAGAAGGGAAGTTAAAAGTGAACCATACTTTGGAAAACAAGCTGGTGATATGTTTAAAGCTTGTCGAAATGATGAAGATGAAGATGAATATGAAATGAAAACCATTCGCAGAACAGAGGCTTCCATTGATATTGACGGAATGGGAAGTGAAAAGATTTGTGTTACAGAGCTTGAGTTGAAAAAAGAGAAAATTGGAGGATCCAATGATAAATCTCTTATGTCGAGCAAGATGTAACTGAACGAAAGCAGTGACA